>JAVJIF010015774.1:0-69822 GCA_038442645.1 Agave tequilana
ATCTGGAATAGTTTGCAATAGTTCAGATAAGAACCATCGTAACTGACCCTGGAGGGGTTCTCAGAAGCGCTATAAATAGCGCTCCTCTCTGTAGATTAGAAACACACAATGAACAATTTTTCTCTCCCTCTACAGAATTCAGTGCTAAAAGGAGTTTGGTCTGAAATTCAGATTCTGAAGAAAAATCTGAAGTAAGGAAAAGATTCGTTTTGAAAGAATGCTTAGAAAATTCAATAGATTTTTAAATAGAATTCGACATTAATTCTTCTCTCCCTCCTTTCTCTATAGTGAATAATCCTCAAAGTTAAGATAATATTCTCTCTGAAATTTGTCTTCGTCCTGCTTCATTGAAATCCTGTGAATGTACTGATTAACTGCGGTTCGATCGTACGGTGATCTGGTAGTGTTATCCAAATACTGAGAAGGAGTGTTGTATCTTGGGAGACCAGCGTCCATTAACCCGTTAGCACCGAAACGGGGGACATAATTGTCTTAAGGAGATTCGTTACATGCGTATCTCATTCTAATTGCTGTATAAGTGAATTAATATTCTTTATATAGGGGTTATACTAAATATTTATGCTCATAAATATTGCTGTATATTGAGACTGACTAATACTAGTCTAATTAGTGTTTAACCAAGAAAGGTAATTGAAAGTGGTTCTGTAATTAAGAAACATTCTACTGAACGGAAAATCTCCCACCTGATATTCACCGACCTAGTCAATTAGATCAGTGATATTGATTAATTGTCAGATCGATTCCTCCACCTAACACACATACATGCACCCGTCAAATCTTTGATATATAGAAAATTTACTCCCTAAATCATCGATATTAGAAATTTACCCTCCATATATTCTAGATCTTCAAAATTTATCTCTTTTTTAGAATAAAAAGAGAATATTCCGATTTGATTTAGTTATCTTGCTTAATTTTTTTAGAAATCATTAAACATTACATCCTAACTTAAACTTATATGCTCCACAGAATGCCTACTAATCGCCACATCACTTGATTTTCTTTTGCTTAAGCTATCATCTCCTCTCTCTCTGTTTTTTTTAAACATATTTCTCCTTTTTTCTCACGTTTCTCTTTCAAGTCAAGTACATTTCGGTTTCATTCATCTATCATCAAAAATTCACATATGTGGTAGAGATTTTTCGCTACGAGTGATTGGACGATTGATCCAGAGCACAAGCGATATTATGGAGTGAAATGTGTGATAAGATAATGCACAACACAAAAGAGAGACACATGATTTTCATGTGAAAACTCTTAATTGGGAAAATCACGAGGAGGAGGAAGAGAATCCATTATAATACGCAGGTTACAAGAATTATAATGATTGTTTTGCCAGAGTCTCAATGATGGGCTTAATTGGAAGGAAAAAAGATCCAGAGTCCAACAGTCCTCATTTCGCTGGAGAAGAAATATATTTATGCTTAACTCATCTCTGTACATGAGAGCAGATGGTATGTGCGTGATCCTTGTAACCATATGATTTGCACGTGTTGGTTGGTTGTAACAACCGTAATTACTGGCGCTTGATTGTTGGGATTGCATGCAGGAAAATCCGCCCTTGTCCATAACTACTAAGCTAGAAGGCGTGACATGTTATGAATGTGGGAGAGAATCAGGTTACGAAACTGTCGGTGGAGATCATGGATGATCTGCTGTCATGATTGCCTTGTGTGGAATCGAAATCTTCGGAAGAGATGAATTGGAACATTAGAGCTACCGGGATAGAAGCATCATCAGGGCGAAAATTGACTTCAGTGTGGATCAAATTGACTCTGGGAGAATATGGAATGACAGTCTCTTGATTGCTTAGACACGTGATGTTATCTCGTGAGGATCAGTTTTTGACCACTACAACATCAAATCATTTTCACACACACTCATTAAGAATTTTGAGAAAATTTTCAAACATATTTTTGTGTGAATTTAAGATAAAATTTAAAAAAATTTTAGGTTTAAGCGCGCGTGAGAGAGAGAGAGAGAGAGAGAGAGAGAGAGGGAGGGAGGGAGGGAAATAAATGGGCGTGTTTGGATGTAAGGAATCCGAGTGAAGTGAGGAAGTGGGGAAGTATAATTGCTCATTTCCCTATCTATCCAAACACCGAAAAGGAAAATAAGAAACCCCCTTTTCCCTTTTTCATCTCTCTTTTACACAACCATTTTCTCACTTCCAGAGTGCTACAGTTAATTTTGTGGTCATGTAAATCTCATTTATAATAAGTTATAGCATAAAACAGTTAATTTTGTGGTCATGTAAATCTCACTTGCATTCTAATTACAATCTATTTTTTATTTTCTTAATTAATTTTTATTTTAATATTATTTTGCGGTCAACTTTGTGGTCAACTTTTCCATTTCCACTTTTCATTACCATCCAAACACCGAAAACGACAAAACATTTTCCAAACCACACTTCCCAACAACCATCCAAACACCAGAAAACTTACTACTCATTTCCCTTTTTCCTAAAGGAAATAAATCTTACTTCCTACTTCCTCACTTCACACCAATTCCTTAAATCCAAACAGACCCAAAGAAGAAGAGAAAGGAGAAGAGTTTTGAGCTTGAAAAAATTCGGGTTAGGTTAAAAATAAAATAAATTCGGGTTCGGTTATAAGCAAAAAGTCGAGTTTTGGAGGATATATATACGGATGAATGCCAAATTTATTAGTCCACCGAGTAATATATTCTGAGAAAATGCAAGGAAGCGGGTAAGGTGAAGGTTCAGCATCTCCGCGAGTCATCCTAACGCAAGCAGTCCACTTCAAATCACACTTTATTTCCGGCAAAAATAAATTACAAAAATATCATCGTTTTTCTTTTTTGTCCCCTTCTCGTTGGACTCCACCGCTGTCTCTCCCCTCTGCCACAATTTTTGCCAACTTAAATATCTCTCACTTGCTCTTTGATGAGTGGCAGGGAGAGAGCGAAAGAGAAAGGTTTAATTTTTCTTATCCATCCGTTTTTTTTAAAATTACTTTTATTATTTTAAGCAGACTAATCCGTACTTTCTCTTCCACTAGTAAATAAACTTTTTGATCGCAAAATTAGAAATTTATTTCTATCGATGATTGGATTTTTGATTTGATTTGATTAAAAGGGCTGGAGATGATGGGGATTTCCACCCAGATTCCATGTGCTTTCCTTTCTTTTTTTTTCTTTCGGCCCCAGCTCTCTCTTTATTTATGTATTTATTTTTTAATTTAATTTTATTGTTATTTTTTATTTTTATTTTTATTTTATTTTTTAAATATTGAACAATAAAATAACAGAGAGCATTAAGAGAGAGAGAGAGAGAGAGAGAGCAGGGGTGGCTTTGTACTTGACCCTGCTCTTGGCTTGTTCTTCTCTCTCTCTCGCTCTGTTGGTTCCCAGCTGCCTAAGTTTGTCCAATTCCAAGCTTATATCTTGTTTGATTTGTGGTCTGCCGACCTGAATTCTTCTCTCTGTGTTTTTGAGCAAGAAAGAGGGGAGATCTGCTGTTTTTAGTATTGGGTTCTTTGATTGCAGCAGCAGCAGGAAAAGGGTGATTATGTTTTTGGGCAGTTGCTGAGGAATCTTTCTTTGTTGACAGGATGAACGCAGATCAGAGAAAAAAGGTAACCCTTTTCAGATTTTTTTTGCATCTTGGCTGTTAATCCTGCAAATTTTACTATATTTGTGTCCACTGTGAAATGGGTTTTTTGTTGTTTTAGCTTTCTTTGCTTTCTATCTCGCTTTGTTGTCTGCCTGTGTTTTGTGTCATTTGATATTCGAACTTCCTCAATTTTGGTGATTGGGTTGAGTTTCATCATGGTTTGAACTTCATCAATTGGATTTGAACTTTATCATGGGCTTTACTTGTTTTGATATATGGTATTATTAGATCTACTGGATTTAGAACCAGTAGGGTTTGGGTTTTGTGGGCAAGGATAACGAGGGCTGAAATCATTTATGGTCACTGTGTTAAGACTATCCTCACACCCTTTATCTGGTCTTGCTTTTCATTTCTCATATATGGTATAGTATTTTATTTTATTTTTTCAAACAATTTAATGTATATCCTCCTGATAATGTTCTGATGAACATTGGTTTTTACAAGACACGGAGACATAAATGCTCTTGATTTGATGTAGTTCTTCTTGGAATTTGTAAACAGATTGTTATAACTATTGATTTTTGTTGCTTCGAATAAATGAAGTGCGTATACTTCTTTTTATTTTATGCTAATGAATTTGATTGATTAATCATGAGCATGGAATAAATTAAAAAAATCTTCTTGGTGGATGAAAGAACTGAACACATAAAGATACTGCATTATATTTATCTGGCTAGTTTATAGGCCATTTTCATGAAGTGTGTCAACCTTTGTCCGGCAGGTAGAGTTGTTGGGGGTGGATGTGTTTCCCCTTATTGGTGAATTTTTGATATAGATCATATTAGAGATGGCTGTTTCCATCATTACTTTGATTTTCATGATTGATTGACTCCTAGATAAGAAGTTGAGAGTAGCATGTTGTGAACTCATAATTTATTAGAAACTGATACTTCTGCCTGCCTTTCTATCACCATTTTTAATTTTATCCGTTATTACCATTATTAATATACTATGAACTCAGATACTTTGACCTGAATGTAATCTTGCGCATTTATGATGCAGGCAGCTGAAGTAGACTTCTTCACTGAATATGGTGAAGGAAGCAGGTATAAAATAGAAGAAGTGATAGGCAAAGGGAGCTATGGTGTTGTTTGCTCTGCTATCGATACACATGCTGGAGAGAAGGTTGCAATCAAGAAGATTAATGACATCTTTGAACATGTTTCTGATGCTACACGGATACTTCGTGAGATTAAGCTTCTTAGGATCTTGCGTCATCCAGATATTGTGGAAATAAAGCACATACTATTGCCGCCTTCGAGAAGAGAATTCAAAGACATTTATGTCGTTTTTGAACTCATGGAATCTGATCTGCATCAGGTTATTAAGGCCAATGATGATCTAACTCCGGAACACTATCAATTCTTCCTTTATCAATTGCTTCGAGGTTTGAAGTACATCCATACAGGTGATGAGACTTTGCATGCAATTAGAAGAGTACTCATTTTTCATTCTTATATATGCTTCTTTTCATATTCTTTATGCATATGGAGTGCTAGTTAAGCAATTGAAAATATGATAGTTCAATGGGAGTCATTGATTTGATATTTAAATAATAGAAGAAAAGAAATATCCTACCTTGGGGTTTGAAAATTTGAAAAACCCTTGTTGGTGGATGTAGGTATGCAATTGCATCCATTTAATACTTTTCACCTGTGAATCTGCAGATATTACCAACAAAGATATAGGGATTTATTTTAGGTGTGGAATTAGCTTAGATGCTTTGATTAGCTCTAAAAGCTCTGGGATGTCCTTTTAATTTTGTTATAATGCTTGAGTTCACAGAGATTTTCTGGGGTGGGTAGGAGTTCCGAGTTAGGTTTCCTGACAAGAAAATGGCACGGTTACTTCTGGATATTGGTGGTTTTGAATGAATGCTCAAGATGTCCATAAACGTGTTACCTAGAGTTCACAAATGTCAATGAACAATACAAAACCTAATAGAAAGTGCAGAAATTAACAAAATATAATGAGAGAAATCAATGTTGATTAGTGATTTGCTTGAGCAGTCCTTTCCGGTCACAATCCACCACTGCATCAGAATAAACTGAGTCTAATTGCTACTAAGGTTGAAATTTAATGCTGATTTACTAGCTTTATAAAAGGATAGGAGGATCGTATTTATTTCAGCTTCAAGAATTTAACTAAAAACTGTAGGGAAATTGATATAGAAGGGATGGCTAGAAGAAATGTCATTTGCTTCTTGAGTACACTGTTTACAAGTGCCAGATCAAAACCATAATCAATAATCTCTTTATATCTTCTAGGTGAGGAGGATTTAAGAGTACTTGTACTATGTTGTTGAGCCTACATCATTCGACAGTTTCATGAAATTTGAAGTGATGAGAGGATTAACTCAATGTGTATGAGGCTTTCTGATGAAAAAGTTTCGTAGTTAGCTTTTGTTAGGCTATTGATTGAAGATCTATCAGACATGGTAAAAATAAAGCTTGCGGTTCAAAATGTAATGGCTCCAACCATTTGGCTGTTGGTTTGGCATTTACGAGAGTCTGGCCCTTTGACATCCTTGGCTTCCCAAACACCCCTTCATATAACATCTAGACCTTTTAAAGATGCCTAGAAGAGGTTTCACAACATTCACCACCTTAGCATCTTGCAAAGAAGTTGGATGTTAGCATTTTTTGTATCTAGCGTTGTTTTTTGAATAATGTTACCATCTTGACTAATGTAACTTTTAAAAGTAGAGATTCAGTAGAATTAGAGAGATTAATCACCTCTACTTGATTATTCTATTATATAAAGCCCATGAGCACTTTACAGATAAGTCCATATATATTCTCTAACATTCCCTCTCGAGTTGAAACATATGAACATATACACGTGCTTGGCGTGTTACAGATAAACTCTACTCAGGTCATCCCAATAGGCTTCATGAATAAATCTACTAGCTGATTAGCTAATGACCGATGTCGGTTATGAATACTTCTGTCTTCCACAACCTTTTGTCGTACAATGTGAGGTCAACCTCTAAATACTTTGTATGCTCATGAAACACATTTATCCTTAGCAATATGAATAGCAGTTTGGTTGTTACAATACAACCTCACACAGGAGACTCTAATATGGAACCAAGCTCAGCCATACATTGAAATTTAACTCCCCCTTGGGCCGCAATCATGCTTTCTTACCACTGTTCTAAAAATCGGATTAATCAGCCGATTAATTCTATTCGGTGGTAGCCCACATAATATTACATTAATTGCTCTGATTATGCGCTCGGGCGATTAATCGGATCCAAAACGATTAATCCCCGATTAACTCCCGATTAATCATTTAGGCATTTCATATGTTTTTTATTTGAAAAACTTATTACTTTGTGTGTGTTGGACCACAAAGTAGTTTATGTTGTGATGTTGATGATTTGATAATGATCTTTTATTAAATAGTAGATGAACTGTTATTTATTAAATAGGAGATGAATTATGATATTTTATTATTGTATATTTTGCATAAAGTGATACTTATGTTTTATTATTTTTTATTATTTTTCAAATTAACTTATTTAGCCATCTTTCTCCATCATTCTTTAAAGCTCATTATTTTGATTGATGAGTTGGCTAATTTTTTTATTTATCATATTTTGTAGGTAAGTTCTTTGATTTATATTTATGTTGCAAAATTTGAAATCTTGGATTACTAATGCGAAGAGATAAGTTCTCTTTTATTTTTTTACTATTTATTCATATTGTCTTGTTCATCATATCATGGTTTATAACTTCATATCTAGATATTGTCTTGTATAATATTTAGGTATTTTCAACAATTAACTGTATATATTCATATGCAATTGTGTATAAATATAATTAAATATATTAAAAATATTCAAACTGATTTATCTTCGATTAATCTGATTAATCATTATTCAGTGTTGGACCGCACGAATAATGAAACCGATTTTTAGAACACTGTTTCTTACCATGTTAGAACTAGAGATTTGGTGGAATTGGAGAGATTAATCACCTCTGCTGGATTATTATATTATATAAAGCCTATGAGTACACTTCACAAGTAAGTCCATATGCACATCATAATTGTGATTATATAAAAAGGTAGATTTACAGATACAATATGCACAGGCAGCGCAGGAAGTCAAGTACTTGGATTTGACATGTTAGGAACTGTTTGATTGAGTGCCATGACTCTCTGGATATTAATTCTGCAAGGGATCATATATAACAAAAGGATGCAATGCCTTTTGTAAACCTGTGAATATTGATTACAATGAACCATGATTCAGCTGAGCATAATGGTGCAATAAAGTATGTAATTCAGTTTGTTAGACATCAATTCATTGTCTTCCATGTAACCGGTGGCATGCTATATGTTCCTACCAATTATTAGAACCTTTGGCATTCTCCTATTAACTATGAACCTATAGAAAAACTCTGAAGTGAAGATTATTCAAGATCCTTCTTTGTTCATCAGCTCGTGTATTCCTTAATTTCTCTTAGAGAGGTGCCTTTTGAGTCTGAAGAAAGATTTTTCCATGCTGGTCTCTGTTCAAGAACTGGGTGTGGTTTTCTGTTGGTCATTGTCTCATCTTTCCCCTTGCCATCCTTTTCTTCTTTTCATTATCTTTTAGATTTAAGTCTAATTAGGACTTTAATGTTCTATTCTTTTTCTACTGTATTTGCAACAATAAATTTTCAAAGAGAGCTTTTTTTTTCCTTAAAGCATATTCATGATTTTCCTTTAGCTACTGCTTTTGCTTTGATTTGCATTATCAAGGACTAAGTTGCCTTCCTATGTTCACCTTGGGTCTTAGGAGTGTTTCCTGGTGTCTTCCAGTTTGTGGTCTTGTTCAGTTGTTAATTTATTAATGATCCTCTCTAAGTCTTATCTTAGTTTCTCTCTTCGGATCCTATTTATTATTATCATCTGATTGTTTTTTTCTAGGTTTCTTGTGAAGTGCTGTGCTGCATTCACATGCAACACTCATGATAATGCTACAGTAGCTTGAAAATTGAACCATGAGGATTACTTAATCCATTTCTTTTTTCCATGATTATGTTTATTCTGCTGAGTTTCTTAATGTACTGAATCTACTTCCCATGAACCTGCAGCGAATGTTTTTCATAGGGACCTCAAACCCAAAAACATTTTAGCAAATGCTGATTGCAAACTTAAGATTTGTGACTTTGGTCTTGCGAGGGTGGCCTTCAATGACACTCCAACTGCCATTTTCTGGACGGTATTATAGAACATTTCAAGTATCTTAATCTTCATATTAAATTCAAGTTTTATGTAATTACTTTTAGGATGTCACTTATTCACAATCTTGCAGGATTATGTTGCTACTAGGTGGTACAGGGCGCCTGAGTTGTGTGGCTCCTTTTTCTCTAAGGTTTGTGGATTCTCAATCCTTTAATTCAATGAAGAAAGGATGTCCATATGTAAAATTACTGGTGATTCCTCCTTTTATACCAGCAAAAAACTTCCATTATTGGCCTTTTCCCTGCATATGCTATCATTCTCTCTATTTTATACATATTTTTGTTGTTTATTCAATAATAACAAAATGAGATAGTCTGTGAATCTTTCTCGTCATAAGAACTCCATTTTTATTGTAATATTGAATGTCACGAAGTCATTCCGTCGCGCTGTCATTGTTTATTTTGCAAATATGTTGACTGTGCGACATGTATATTATAATTTTTTTGTTCCATCCTTAAGTTTGATGATGCTAAAGTGCTAAAACTGATTTCCATACAGGCTAAGGAAGTTAGTTGTCAATATTGCTGTTGGCTATATCCCCTATATGATTCAAAGTAAAATTTAAGGTTGCTAGCTTGCTCCACCAGAAATCTCAAACACCCCCCCCCCCCCCCCCCCCCCCCCCCCCAAAAAAAAAAAAAGCCAAAATACACATATCTCTTATTTATCCTTCACCTGCAATTTTGAATATAATTAGCTCTATTTTTGTTTAAAATTCATCTTTTGAAGTCTGTATACTGGTTTCCTACTAGTACACCAGGTGACAAAGTTTATTTAAAGATCTTACATTGCCCTTCCTTTTTTATACTTGAGATTTCTGGTAGATTTATGATCTCTTTTGAGCATTTAATCGCTTCCTATTACTCCCTGAAGGATTTAGCATATTTTTGTCGCATGTGCATTATGCTTATGTTTTATTATATTTAGAGTGCATTTGTATTCCACCATGTTCTCCCTGTTATGACCATGAAATGACGGTCGGGGTGCCATTCTATTTATGCATGCCCCAATTGTTTTAGTGAAACCTTTCTGCTCTCTTTGAGCTTTCTGCTCACGCTCCAAGTCTGCCTTCTCCTCTAGTCCTTGTACGCTATATAGTTTGATGAATATTTAGTTAGACGTGCATTGTAGTTCATGTTAAAGTTTCCTCTGTTTAATGATATATTCTGTTTCCATTGTTTTGGCTTCTATTTTTGGTAAAACATACCTTACATTATTTTGCCTTTAATTTTTATTTGTGTTCAGTTCTTACATGATGGATGATGCACCAGTACTTGAGTTGGGGCTTACTGGGCTCTTTGGCGGGCATGTTGGCGGACTGCATGGACCCAAAAGTGAATCTGTCCCCTGCCATGCTGGAAATGTGTTAGCTATGTATTAGTTCTGATGCACTTGAACATTAATCATACTCACATCTTGTAAGAACAGCAGTACAATATTCCTTAGTTAAGCATTCTCAAGAGAACCTGGCACTAGAATGGGTGACCACATTGGAAGTCCTTGCTTGGGGTGTTAAAAATGGTATTGTAGAGCCACTGGTAGTTGGAAGTGAGCAGAGCTAGTTGCCATATGGAGCTAAGTCCCATGTAAAGACAAGTGTGCCACGTGACAGAGGTGCAAAGGGTATCTTAGAAATTTTAAAGATATACGTCTGAAATATAACTGAAAGAATGCTCAATCAGTTAACTACGAAGATAAACTGATACTCTAAACCCTGAGGTGAGTATGCTAAGAACGCCAATGAGATTGATTCAAAATAATTGAGATATCGATGATAACTTTTCTATATGGCAAACTATCACGGTAGTTCAAGTCTTGCAATAAGAGACAATGTAAGGTTTCAAACTCAAACCTTAGGGGTGTGAGAGATCTCACATCTACCAAATAGTCCCAAACTCGGGTCTGAATGAGAAATCAGAGTCAAAGCTGCTCAAACTTGTTTGGTTGTGTGAGATCTCATGCACCTAAGGATTGAGTTTTAATCTTTCAATGGCATTCCTGGCGTCAAATCTGAACAAAGAGTATGTAACAGAGGTAAAGAGCTGCATCAGGGGGTTGCTAGCTTTTAGATTTCATCCTCATGAGGGGATATGAGCAGAATTAATTATAGTCTGACGGTTGCGGTTATTAGGGCTTTACAAGGGTTTGGCCACAAAAGGAAAGGGGGTGCGGCTGACTAGGGAAAACTAGATGTGGCAAAAGCAGAATTTTCAGAAAATCTGCAACAATAGAAGACCGATATGCAGCTGGCCTGATCTGTGGCTTGTGGAGGGTTGGGGAGGGGTGGGGGTACGGAAGGTTCAGCAGTTGGGAATATGCGTTGGAGCAATTAAATTTAGGGTTTTCTTAAAGAAAGTAAAGAAGATGGGGAGAAAAGGTACAGCACGAAGAGTCGAGACTTCACACCCTGGATGGCTTCATATCACTATTGACAATGGTCATGCATTTTCCTGGAAGAAAACGATAGTCTTGTCCACAAATAATCATCTCCTTTTTAACTATCACGTTACCACACACACTCATATTTGTTACTAATAACTTGACTCAGACCAAAACTAATCAAAGTTCAACCAAATAACACTAAACTAAAAATTATGCAATTAATTGTGTTTCTTCCTCCAATTGCCTCTCGATTAGAGTTTTGAGGTATGATTCCTTTCACATGGCGTTTGATGAGTACACACCTAGAAGCTTCCATAGTTATTTTGAGTCTTTGACTACCTCCTTTGTCACCATGTGGTCTATAGACAGGACTCTCCGGCCCTGCTGGTAGTTCTGATGCTATTGCGTTGAGTCTAAAATATCTAGCAGTGAGATCTAGAATCTCTAGGATTCATGACTTAGACTATTTTACAAAGATCTTTTATGATGCTAGGAAAATAAATAATTCATATATTAATAAGTTGTTATATGGTGCATTAGTTTATATATGTTTCTGGGTAAAGGCCATCTACGCTCTAGTAGTGGACACCATCCATGTAGCTGTAGGGTCTAGGGAGACATTTTTGAAAGAGAAGTAGTGAATTTTGTCATTGTTGTCAAAATAAGGATCTTTTTGTAAATATCATGGGGGTAAAGATTGGATCTGATCCTGAACTGTCACCATTATATGATATTTATTATTATTATTTGCTTTACAAAATCACAAAAGGTAATCTAGTAATTGGGGAAAAAACTTGTGAAGCAAAGAAACTTTCCTTGCAGAAGGTGCCAGTATATGACGCAAATCATGCAAATATCTGTGGCATCAATTGCAATGCCTCAGGTATTTATGCACCTGGGGGTCCATTGTGAAAGGGGGCATCCGAAAAGTTGTAAAGCAATAGTATTCTGCAGAATTCATGGTAACCTTGGAACTATAGTGAATTCTCTCCCTCCCCGATTTTTCCCAATTTGAGTTTCCACGTTAAAATCCTATTTCCGTCTTTTTACTATGCTGAAATATTCAATTACCACACGATAATCGAGATATCCTTTCGCTTGTGGTGTGAGGTTGACTGTCCGATCAATCATGTCACAAAATCCCCACCACAACCATAAATTTCGAACTCATGTTAGTTTCTTCATCAATGATTTTACATGGATTGGGTTATTCGGGTGTCAAGAATTATATATAAGTTTTGAGGTTTTGGATAGCCTGGTCTTACACAATTTTTATTCATGATATTTTAAATTTTTAATGCTTATGTAGTAATATTATGGTTTAAATATTTCTATTCTCATGTCAAAAAATTATTATATTAATTTTTTGTTGTGGACAGGTTATGCTTAAACACATAGGCTGGTTAACTGTAGAAAAGTAGGCAATGATACATTAGTAGAAAGCGGGGGGGGGGGGGGGGGGGGGTACTTATAGAATGAAAATGATTGGGGTAATTTGAGTTGCATATGCCTCCAGATTCTTTGAAAGCATGATGCAAAGGGACATCAGGGAGATGGTTTCACCTACAATGTAGGGATGACACATGGTGTCGGCGGTTGTGTTTGGTGATTCCTTGATGCACCTGGTAGTATCCTTATGGTTGCATGCATGAAGACCTGAGCAAAGAATAGAGAACTTGAACATGGATGCCACATGGCACGATCTATGAGAAAGGGAGTTGGTGAGCAACCATTTGGAGCAAGCTAAGAACAAGCATGAACCCCACTAAATGAAATTGTTATGTAGCTTAATTTCATCTACCTTTCTAATTGCAATTTAGTTTTAGATTTTTTTTTAACAATTTTCTTTTTTTGCACAATTATCCTTGCTCCACGAACCAAAACTTGACTAACTTATTAGACCTTTTGCCGTTCTAAAATTGCATGTGCTGTTATTAATGTTGTTAATTAAGGCATGCGAGGTCCATCTTGAGAAAGTTGATATTTTTTTCAATCACTTGGATGCCCTCTTACTAGTTTAGTTGTCGGCACCATGTTGGCCCAGAGGCCTTCCACTCTAGTTTTGATGATGATTAACTCATGTAGTTATAGTTTACTAATAATCTTGTGATGTTTAGTTTCAGATACTTAACCAAGATATTAGTAGGTGATTAGCTTCAACAAAGGTGTTTTGGAGCTTTCACATGGTGATTCAAGAGCCCGAGCGTCAAAGTTTATTTCTAGCACTCGTTGGAGTCAAGCTCGGTGAATCACGTTTGGATCGAGTCGACTTGGAGACGGCGCTCTACAAGAAGACCTCGGTTTGTTTAGTTTATGTTTTAGATCCATTGTTAAAGATTAGATAATGTGATATGCTCAAGTTCACAACACGTTTCATGTTTTGGTTTTGGTTTTCGGTTTTTAGTTTAACCGATCTTGGTTTTCATGAATAGATAGAATCAAAATAAGTTTACATGATTTAATATATATTAGATTTGTTCTATATACATGTATGCTTCAACTATTTAAACAAACTTAGTTTGATAGTCTATTTCATGAGTTTGGAGTTTTGATATTTTAACAAAACTTATTTTCGGATTTAAATGTCAAAAACAGTGATATATATTTCATGTATATTGGATTCTATCCATATACTACATGCTTAAATGTTGTTTCTATATCATGTTATTGTATTTGGATGTGTTTTGGAAAAATCGGATTTCCATTTCAAAATGTAAGTTTTGGAAAATACGAGTTTTGGTTTTCGACAAAATTTCTAAGACACAAAAATGGTTCAAATAAGTTGAAATATGTTTTGAATTTTTTCACACATGTTTGTATTTCAAATATAATATAAGAACTTATTTTTGTGGATTTTTAGAGATTTTATGAGATTTATTTGATAAATAAAAACCCAAGTTTTAAATCCCTTAGCCAGTTCTGCCAGGCTCTGGCCGTCGACCGGACCGGTCGACCGACGTGCACAAGAATGTGCACGCAGCCAGCCTATTAGGCCGGTCGACCGAGCGGTTGACCGACTGAAGGCAACCCACTCGGGTTGTCCCAGTCGACCGGGCGGTCGACCGGCCAGAGAGCCGTTGCTCTTTGGTTCTGGGCGCGGTCGACCGGGCGGTCGACTGACAGGCTTAACGGTCAATTTTTTGACCGTTGGGCGGTCGACCGAAGGTCATTTTTGACCTTGTCAGCTGCCAACGGGCAAAATTTTTATAGGGTTATAAATACCCCATTTGAAGTTGGTTTTTACAAGACTTTCAAGAGAAAAATTCCAGATCTTTTCAAGTGTTTTAAGAGCAAGTTTTTCAAAAGAGTTTTTGGTTTAAAGATCAATCTTCATTAGTTTTTAAAGTGTTTTTAATTCAAAGAAAATAGTCTTTTGGGAATTTGTTTTTGGTCTAAAAATTCTATACCTATTTGGAGATTTTCCCAAGTGGTTTTCTTTGTTCAAAACACTTTGTTTTCTCATACTTGAGCTTATCATTCTATCCTATCTATTAGGATCTTGTTTTGTGGGAAAAGAAGTTGTTTGTGGTTGAGATATACCACCTAGTTGTAAACCTCCTAATTTGTGATATCCCTCTTGTGTAGAGGTTGATTATTGGAGTGGTGGTTAGCTCCCTCTAGTGAGAGGTGGAGTTTGTATTGGAATCCCTCAAGTGTGAGGTGATTGATGTTTGTTGGCTAAGTGCCTACCCCTCTTGTGTGAGGTGGTTTTTGTGTTGGTTGTGCCTTGCCTCTGTGAGAGGTTGTATTGGTTGAGAGAGGAGTTGTGTACTCCCGATTGTATTTGTCCCAAATCCTCAGTGGAGGTTCCCTGTGTGGGAGTCCTGTGTGGACAAGTTAGTGGAAATCCTTCTGTGTGAAGGCAGGGACGTAGAGCTGTGTGCTCGAACCTCAAAACATATCTGTGTGTTAGCGATTGATCCACTTTCTCTTAACTCTCTCTATTACTTTGTGCATCTATTCATATTGCCATATCATATACATGCTTGTGTTGTTTGTGTGTGCCTCACTTGTGTTTAATCACGAGAGCTTCATATAGCACTTAACTCTTATTCAGAGGAATCAAGAGGAGTTAGTCCAGAGCCCTTCACCGGGAATTCGGCTACACTCGTTGGTTACATTAAGTGTGTTACAATTTAGTTTTAATTTTCGCATTTTGTTCATTAGATTAGTCGTACACCTATTCACCCCCCTCTAGGTGTACTTACAATTGGTATCAGAGCCTACGCTCCTGATATTAGGCTTAACCACCTAGGAGTGTGATCTTGGTTTTGCTAATCTATCATTTGCATTTGCACATTTATATTTTACACTCATGGATTGCTTGTCACCTCCTATGTTTGATGTTTCCAACATTGACATGTGGAAATTTAGGATGAGTATGTACCTAAAACCCTAGGCTTGCATGTTTTCCTTGCCGCTACCAAGAAATCCTATCTTGGTAATAGCAAGCATATAGAGGCCAATGCACAAGTCCTTGAGGCACTCAGAAGCACGCTAAACAAAGAATATCTTATGATTATTTCTAACTGCGATTCCGCCTTTACAGTATGGAACACGTTGACCTCCTCCGAGCTTCAATTGCCAATCCAAATGGAGAAGGAATCTAGTGGAGAATCCGAACAACGACATGCTACATGGTCCGAGGGAATGACTCCCTTGAGGTACTTTCAGACACTCAACTAGATAGTGCTAGCTCTTCATTTGATGATCTTGATAGTATGGATACCGATGCATTAAATGAAGAGTTATCTATTGTTTGTGAGAACCTCCTTGAAAAATATAAAGTTTTAAAAAAGAAAACTTGTAATTTAACAAAAGAAAATAAGGATTGTTTTCAAAACTTGAATTAGCTTTACAAGAGAAGGTTGAGATTACAAATGAGTGTGACTCTTTGAAAACCCAACTTGAACTTGTTTTAAATGAAAATAAGATTTTGAAAAATAAAAATGATTGCAATAAAGTTTTGAAGAAAAATGAGTTTTTAACTTCACAACTTGATTTTGTTTTAAAAGAGAATGATTCCTTGAAAATAAAAATTGCTTCTATTTCAAAGGAATTGGAAATTGTTTCAAATAAAAATGTTTCTTTGAAAAATGATATAGATTCTCATGTTTGTCATGCTAGTGTAGCTTCACATTCTAGCTCACTTATTGCATGCACCTCTTCCATAATTGAAAATGATATATCTATGCTTAAGAAGAGTGTTGATTGTTTGGGCTCCACTTTGAGCCATTGTGCTTTGAACCACTTACGGTTGGAATCCATGTTTCGAAAGAAACAAGTTCCTCCTATGCATGCACACAAATCACGGCATACACATGCTCCCACGTTCACTCCCATAACACGATGTATGCTCATGTGTACACTTGTACACATTGTGGACGTAAGGGCCACCTTGCTAAGTTTTTTGTTATGATCGTATACATGATTCAAATTTAGCAACTAAATTTGTTTGGGTTCGGAAAGGTGCTAACCCCCATGGACCCAAAAGAGTGTGGGTACCAAAGACCACCCCTATCTTATTTGGGCTCTCACATGACGTGAGAGTAATGGTGCCTTGAGGTGGATGCGTTCCGAGCTTAAAGAGGACATTTGGATGCATCACTTTGAAGGGGAGCTTGGTGGGAGGACCACCTTGTTTTGGAGACATGGAGATGTGCCTTATTTGTTTGGTAACGATCTCTAACTCCCATTTATGTTTACATGCTTTTCATGTTATTGAGTTTTAGCATGTTTTGATTAGTATGTTAAATGCCATGTTTATTAGTCCTATGACATGCATGATTAGTGCTTGAGACACCCATGTTTATATGGACTTATATTTAGTGTTCTCTCCATGTTTTAGCTATCGTGTATAAATAGATCTAATGCATATGCATTTGTCATAATGATCGTATGAGTTTTTGTTTTGATTTCTATGCTTTATGTCTTGATTACTTGTTTAGATGTTAGTTTTCATTAAAACTTAGATATATACTTGTACAATTAGTGAGCCACAAATAGATCATTATATGTTTGTGTTTGAAAGCTCATTTGTACTCATTAGATATACTAGTATAGCCTAGTTTTGATGATTCATACATTTTGACTTGTATTCCCATTTTGTACATGTTTTCATGTTTATGTTTTAACTTTATGTATGTCTATTTTGTCTAAACTATTAGCTATACATATACATCCTTGAGCCACTTGCCTTCATGCATATACTTTTGTGGACTCGTTTATTTTTGGATATGTATGTATACTTTAGTTTGTACATGACATACATATACCTTGAAGGATTCTAGTTTCGATGATTTTCATGTTTTTTAAAGAATTTTATATTGAGCTAAATTGACTATATCCATGACTTTGTATTTCACATTATACTTGTACACTCACATCATTTTTGTTTACTCATGATTTGTTTTCATGAGACTATATATGCTTTATAGACCTTTGAGTGTTTTGGTGATCATGTAATTTACATGTTTTTCATGGAATATATTTTTGTTTTATTCCTTACTTGAAGGATTTATACTAGTTTACAAATTTTTCTTATAACTAGTTCGTATTCTTCACATAGTAGAGTTTTCAAACATATTATATTTTCAAACTTATTTTTGAAAACCCTTTCCATTAAAGGGCGGTTGGTTGGGCGACCATGTATTGTATGCTTCTTATTGAAATCCTTTTAAACATATGCATGAAATGGGTGGTAGATAGTATGAGTTATACACTTGATCTTATTATGTTTTCAATTGGTATCATTGAATCTTTTCAATTGGTATCACTATTGACATTCTTTTGTATACTCATATATGTTTCTATATATGTATGCTTACACTTCAAATAAGTATCAATTTCGATTGGTATTCAATTTTTCATACATATATATGCTTTATTTATGCTTACTATATCTCTATATCTTTGAGCACAAATTTTGGTTATGCTAAGCTTGATTTTTTTAAATGACTATTATATTAAATTGATTATGTTTCAATTGGTATCTTATACAAGCTTATGCATCATTTTGTTTGGTATTTCATAAAGGGGGAGAAAATTTATATTTCACTTTTCAATTGGTTTGCTTACCTTTGGTATTCTACTCGCACACTTTATGTTGAAAAATGATTGAAAAAGGATATTGATTATTGTTGGTATCATATGCTCCTAATGAAAAATTACATTCAATTGGTACTAATCTTTACATTGATATCAAGATTATCTATATATTTTAATTGATATCAAAATTTTTGGTTGAATTCTTCAAAATGATTTATTTACTTACAATTGGTATTTAAATTTATATTAAAAACATTTGTTTCATGTACCTTCAATTGGTATGTTTTATTTATTTTCAATTGATATCATGATGCACTCAATTGATATATTTTTTTTAATTGGTATCAGAATGTTTTGATTTGATTTCACCCTTATTGATATTATTTTTTGTTTAAGACAAAAAGGGGGAGAACATTGTTTTATTATTTTCTTTGAACCTTTTGTTGATGATTGACAAAAAGGGGGAGAAGTATTTGAGTTTAATATGCATGTTTATTGTTTAATATGCATGTTTATTGTTTATTTGTAAGTTTATATCAAAGTTGTTTCATATTGATATTTTTTATTGTTGGTATCAAAAGCTTTTATTGATTATCTTCCAATTGGTATCAAGAATTTTTTTTTGATTGGTATCAAGAGTTTTTATGTTGCTTTTATTGATAAAGTTTTCACATTGATATTTTTATTGGTATCAAGAGCAATTATTTAAAGAACATGTTTATTTTAAAAAGGAAAAGGAATTTATTTTAAAATTTTTATTAGTATCAAGAGCAATTATTTAAAGAACATGTTTATTTTAAAAAAAAGGAAAAGGAATTTATTTTAAAAGTTTGGTATCAAGAGCATGTTCATTTCATTGTTTTATGCATGTTGATGCACATTCATGTTTAGTATTCATTGCATATATTTATTGTTTATTGCTATGCATGAGTTAAGGGGGAGCTTCTTTGAAGCTTAACTTTAATCCATGCATATATAACTCCATGAGTTTTGTCATCATCAAAAAGGGGGAGATTGTTGGCCCAGAGACCTTCCACTCTAGTTTTGATGATGATTAACTCATGTAGTTATAGTTTACTAATAATCTTGTGATGTTTAGTTTCAGATACTTAACCAAGATATTAGTAGTGATTAGCTTCAACAAAGGTGTTTTGGAGTTTTCACATGGTGATTTAAGAGCCCGAGCGTCAAAGTTTATTTCTAGCACTCGTTGGAGTCAAGCTCGGTGGATCACGTTTGGATCGAGTCGGCTTGGAGACGGCGCTCTACAAGAAGACCTCAGTTTGTTTAGTTTATGTTTTAGATCCATTGTTAAAGATTAGATAGTGTGATATGCTCAAGTTCACAATACACACACGTTTCATGTTTTGGTTTTGGTTTTCGGTTTTAGTTTAACCGATCTTGGTTTTCATGAATAGATAGAATCAAAACAAGTTTACATGGTTTAATGTATATTAGATTTGTTCTATATACATGTATGCTTCAACTATTTAAACAAACTTAGTTTGATAGTCTATTTCATGAGTTTGAAGTTTTGATATTTTAACAAAACTTATTTTCGGATTTAAATGTCAAAAACAGTGATATATATATATATATATATATATTTCATGTATATTGGATTCTATCCATATACTACATGCTTAAATGTTGTTTCTATATCATGTTATTGTATTTGGATGTGTTTTGGAAAAATCGGATTTCCATTTCAAAATCTAAGTTTTGGAAAATACGAGTTTTGGTTTTCGGCAAAATTTCTAATACACAAAAATGGTTCAAATAAGTTGAAATATGTGTTGAATTTTTTCACACATGTTTGTATTTCAAATATAATATAAGAATTTATTTTTGTGGATTTTTAGAGATTTTATGGGATTTATTTGATAAATAAAAACTCAAGTTTTAAATCCCTTAGCTAGTTCTGCCAGGCTCTGGCGGTCGACCGGACCGGTCGACCGATGTGCACAAGGATGTGCACGCAGCCAGCCTATTAGGCCGGTCGACGACTGAAGACAACCCACTCTCGGGTTGTCCCGGTCGACCGGGCGGTCAACCGGCCAGAGAGCCGTTGCTCTCTGGTTCTTTTTTTGACCGTTGGCCGGTCGACCGGCTGGTCGATCGGAAGGTCATTTTTGACCTTGTCAGCTGCCAACGGGCAGAATTTTTATGGGGGTTATAAATACCCCATTTGAAGTTGGTTTTTACTTAGACTTTTAAGAGAAAAATTCCAGATCTTTTTAAGTTTTTTAAGAGCAAGTTTTTCAAAAGAGTTTTTGGTTTTAAAGATCAATCTTCATTAGTTTTTAAAGTGTTTTTAATTCAAAGAAAATAGTCTTTTGGGAATTTATTTTTGGTCTAAAAATTCTATATTTATTTGGAGATTTTCCCAAGTGATTTTCTTTGTTTAAAACACTTTGTTTTCTCACACTTGAGCTTGTCATTCTACCCTATCTATTAGGATCTTTGTTTTGTGGGAAAAGAAGTTTGTGGTTGAGATATACCACCTAGTTGTAAACCCTTCTAATTTGTGATATCCCTCTTGTGTAGAGGTTGATTATTGGAGTGGTGGTTAGCTCCCTCAAGTGTGAGGTGGAGTTTGTGTTGGAATCCCTCAAGTGTGAGGTGATTAGTGTTTGTTGGCTAAGTGCCTACCCCTCTTGTGTGAGGTGGTTTTTGTGTTGGTTGTGCCTTGCCTCTGTGAGAGGTTATATTGGTTGAGAGAGGAGTTGTGTACTCTCGATTGTATTTTCCCCAAATTCTCAGTGGAGGTTCCCTGTGTGGGAGTCCTGTGTGGACAAGTTAGTGGAAATTCTTCTGTGTGAAGATAGGGACGTAGAGCTATGTGCCCGAACCTCGAAACATATCCGTGTGTTAGCGATTGATCCACTTTCTCTTAACCCTCTCTATTACTTTGTGCATCTATTCATATTGCCATATCATATACATGCTTGTGTTGTTTGTGTGTGCCTCACTTGTGTTTAACCACGAGAGCTTCATATAGCACCTTAACTCTTATTCAGAGGAATCAAGAGGAGTTAGTCCAGAGCCCTTCACCGGGAATTCGGCTACACTCGTTGGTTACATTAAGTGTGTTGCAATTTAGTTTTAATTTTCGCATTTTGTTCATTAGATTAGCCGTACACCTATTCACCCTCCTCTAGGTGTACTTACACACCAGACCTACCGATTTGTTCATTTTCATTTGTTTGCTTGATCCTGTCAATCACATAGAGCTTGAGGACATCTTGCAGCAGCTCTGAGAGGGAAACTTTGACATCTGGACAATTGTTATTTCCATGTGGCTGTTTTTGCAAATTCTGCACAACTGGAATGTTGTTGTGCCTTCTAGATATTGTTTCTAAGGAAAACTCATCATTTCATATGATTTGGAAAGATCTCGATGTCTGGTTTCTAGAGGCTTTTGTTTTTCTCAGTCTGAGGTTCAATCTGAAAACTAAAGGCTGGGCGGAAATTCCGAGATAAAACTGAAAAAACTAAAGGTCGGTGAGAAATTCCATTCAGAGATGTTGCAAAGTCATAGTTGTTCTTATAATGTACCAAACTGACTTGAGGCTTTCTATGACTTTAAAAGTTTTATCCACACCAGACTTGACTTGGAACAGGTTAGGACCTTGATGTGGCTATGAAGTTTGAAGTATGTAGGGTATTTTGATGTTAGAGTTGCCGATAAAATTTCCTCACGTTGTTTCTAAATCATAGAGAGTTGATGTCAAATGGATGTGAGATTGTATTACAGCTCCAGAACTAGTTGTAAAGGACATCAAAGATATGAAAAAAACAACACACACTCCAAAGTAAACCTCGAGAAGAGAAGGGAATCAACTTCTCAAGGTACTCAAATATAAAGCCACCAATTAATAACCTTAACCGATAGCGCAGGCCATGGAGAAAAAAGAAGCAAAATAAATAAAAAAAATTAAAAGGATAGGATAGCTGGAGCCGGGATAGTTATGCAAGAAAAAATAAATTGCATTGAAAAAAGTACATCACCATGCATGGAACTAAAAATACTTAACAATTTAATTTGGAGGCCGCCCTTTCTTTTTCTTTGCTGAATTTATACATCATGTAAGGAAACCAATTTACCAAAATCCTAAGTTTATGGGTGGTAGGCTACAATGTATATCAGGCAAACTTAGTACTTAATACTGCTACCCTCTTGTGAGCATTTAAATTGCCAGTGATCATCTTGGAGAGAATAAGCAATCATCTTTAAATTGCCACTGAGGACGTTTGAACCCGAGGCTCTTGCAACATGCTCTTGCTCTGATGCCATGACAGGGAACCACCTCATCCGAAAGCTTAATTTATATGAAGAAAACTTAACATATCACATAGTTATTCACTTATTTGCCCCAAGTTTTTTTTCCCATGGGATCTAGAGCCATGTGTCCCCCAAGATTTGAGAACTCAGGTTCGCTTTCGTCTTCGAAGACATAAAAGTAGGGTAGGCTTGGAAATTCCCAGATGGAGTTCTGGTTTTGGTTTCAGTGATCATTTATATGCATATGTTTGTATCAATTTTTTGCTATTTTCCG
This sequence comes from Agave tequilana, assembly GCA_038442645.1. Classification (NCBI taxonomy): domain Eukaryota; kingdom Viridiplantae; phylum Streptophyta; class Magnoliopsida; order Asparagales; family Asparagaceae; genus Agave; species Agave tequilana. The sequence continues at coordinate 22,882 of JAVJIF010015774.1, forward strand.
CTTTCTATGGATGTATGTATGTATGCTTCTTTTTCAATGATTGTAAGTACGCACACACATATACATTTTATATATATATTTATGAAAACGTATATGTATATATGAGACATACATGTATAAACATATTATTTGGCTTTTCTTTTCGTTGATGTTTTTCATCAATTTATATAGAAGTTACCATTTTTCTCCTTTTAATATTTTCTTATGGGTTTCAGTATGCTTAAGCGGAAACTGGCTGAAAAAGATTGAAACTCGCTTGATACCGGCCTAAGCAAACCCGATGCAGGTCAATAGAGACCGAATATTGGTTGAAACATACTTGATACTGGCCATAACTATTTTATACCTGCCAAAACAGAGGTTTATAGACAGGTTTTGCGGTCCAGAATGAAACAGAAAAACGATATGGTTGACATTGGCATTATTTATCAGCCAATACAGCAATACCTCATTCTCTGGTGTCATCCTTGTTAGCCAGTCACTACTTTTTTGCTTCCCATGTCTTCATGGGTGCAACCACAAGTAATTGCCACATGGTATCAAGAAGTCTATAACGCATACCCGCCGAGTGTCATGTGTCATCCCTGAAAAATAAATTTTACTTGGGGAATATAAAATCTAAAAAAATTAGTTTTAGGGCTAAACAATGCCATATGCACTAAACTGGACTGTAAGGCATGTTCGTTTTCTAGTTACTAGGGATTATTAGATATCTTAGATTTTAGAGAGATTAAAATTTGATTTCTTCTATTCTGTTGTAAGAAGCACACTCTTACTTGGTTTGCAGAAATTCTATGTGGTTCATGTTTGGCACAATGCTATCTTCCTGCATGATTTTTTTTTTCCTTTTATTTCAGAACATATATCTTGAATGGTTCAGTTACTTCTATATCCTGTGGCTTGTGAAGCACACAATAGTATATCTTACAGTGGTATCCAAACTCAAATTGAGAATATCCTGTTTCATATTTATATCCAACTAATTCACATGCATGTTCAATGTCAAGCTTATTCTCTTTGTTATTGCCTCACTCTTAGAAGGTTAATTTGTAATGGCTTCTGGAAGTAACTTTTGTTTGTTCTTTAAAAAGTTTATATCTTTACATTTATTGTTTTGGGCCTTTTGCAGTATACACCTGCAATAGACATCTGGAGCATTGGCTGTATCTTTGCTGAATTATTAACTGGGAAGCCTCTTTTTCCTGGAAAAAATGTGGTCCACCAATTGGACCTAATGACAGATCTGTTGGGTACGCCTTCTGCTGAAGCAATAGCCAGAGTGAGCACAACTTCAGAAATCTGGAGTTTCACTTTTTTGTTTGTACTCAAGTTAATTATGTTTCTCCATGTAACCATGTTTTACGTCTTGTAGGTGCGCAATGAGAAAGCCAGACGATATTTAAGCAGCATGCGCAGGAAAAAACCTGTACCTTTCTCTCAGAAGTTTCCAAATGCTGACCCACTTGCTCTTCGTTTGTTAGAGAGGATGCTAGCTTTTGAACCAAAGGATCGCCCAACTGCTGAAGAGGTACAGTTAGCAGGTTCTTACTGGGATGGCATTACCCAGATAGGCCTTCTTTTTCTTTCATGTAAGAAAAAAAATTGAAAAACTGCATCTACAATCTAAAGGAGTTTAAGTTTTGCCACAAGGTGTCAGGCTTTGGCCGATCCTTATTTTAGGAACATAGCAAAGGTTGAGAGGGAGCCTTCTGCCCAGCCAGTTACAAAAATGGAATTTGAATTTGAGAGGCGGAGGATAACAAAAGAAGATGTGAGGGAGCTCATTTACAGAGAAATTTTGGAGTACCATCCCAAGCTGTTAAAAGAGTTCTTGGACGGATCTGAATCTACCGGTTTCATGTACCCAAGGTATCAATTTTTCTTAATTATGTCTTGAAATGTTTGCACCGATTTAATTGTTAAAGATAATGGAGGTCCGCAGAGTCGGGTATGGATGTCTTTTTCTTTTCTCTGCATTTCTCTTATTGTGTGGATAGATCCTTAAGCATAAGACCTATGACTCAAGTTGTCTTTGGCAGCATTTAGGGGTTAGCTAATCTCTACGTGTGTCATTGTATGTGCAAATTATGCCTTTGTACCTCTTTAGTCATCCAAGTTTCTCATCAGCTAAAGTTTGTCAACTATTAGTCTAAGATGGAAATTAGAAGTTTTCTCCTTTAGCCTTGACAACGTATTCAATTTAACATATTCAGAACTTGTTTCCTGCATGTCCTATAGGGATCTACAAGTTACTCCATACTTCAGAAGTACGTAGCATGCAGATAGTTGTTTTAAGAAACTTGCTGCTCAATTGCCATTCTCATGGACATGCTAAGTATCTCAGAGCCTATTGAAAGTTGGATCCAGAACCCATTGGAGCAAGAGAATCATCCAAGGGAACAAAAGGAAAAAATAAGTTCAGTTTCTTGCTGGTGAAGGTGAGGCACTGGACCTCTGCTGGTGACCCCTCTAGAATATGGACTGTATCAATGCTTCAATTGCATTAAAAGCAAATCCTGGGTACCAACTGACCACCCTTACGGAAATCTATACTGTTGGTTATCACGAGGACAAACCAACAGTTACCATATAATAATTCAGAAATCTAGTTTAGCAAGTTATTTGGCTTGTAGAAGAGAAACGATTTGCCTGTACATATTTATTGTAACAACTATTAGGACTATGATTAGCTTTTTAGTGCATCCTCACGGTAGTTGTACATTACATAGAAATTAAGATCGACTTCCGTAATGGACACTTGATGAAGGGATTCTTTGAGTAGCTTGAAGTTTTATGGACTCAAGAAATGCTTGTAAGCAGTTCAGTTTCCGAATAGTCTTAAATAAGACTCGAAGTAATTACTCGCTGTAAATTTATGAAGCAAGAGAATCATCCTAGAGGAGACAAGGAAAAAATTAGGTCAAACTTTCTTCCTGGTGAAGGTGCGGCACTGGACCACAGCTTATGACCCCCTCTAGAATATGGGAGTGCATCAAAGACTTCAAATTGCATTTAAAGCAAAGCTTGCGCACAAACTGGCCACCCTAACCGAACTCTATACTGTTGGTTACCATGAATACACACCAACAATTGCTTTAAGAACACATAAATCTAGTTAAGCAAGCTATTTGGCTTGTAAAAGGGAAATGATTATTTTGAGCTTGTATGTATCTCGTGTAACGACTACTAGGACTAGTATTAGCTTTTATAGTGCATCCACATGGTAATTTTACATTAAATAGAAATTAAGATCGATTTCCTGCTTGTTAGGGGTAATTAACTAAAAGGAATTGTTATATTTGATGCTAAAATATTTGGATAGGTTCATCTTTGTCATGCATTTACTAGATTAGATGATCAATTGGAGGAACACCCTCCCAAATTTTATCCTACTTTATGAACAGGTCAAGGTCAGCTACTGCTGACAACTTATCAACCCATTGTATTTGCATTTACAACCTTGAGTATGATATCCAGAACCAAGACCTGTAAAATAAGTTTCATATTATCTGTAATTAGTCCAGAATGGGCTTCATATAACATATGGTATGAGAAATCAAACAAGTCAACTTAGTAAAGGGTGTTTGCTCTTCCCCATAGAATAAGTATATACCAATAGGTATGTGAAGAATCAGTTTAGTTCATTCTATGTTGGACTCCTCATTGTTGCGTAGGGACAAGGTTCCATAGCAAATTACATTGGATTTTTATCTACTATGGCTGTGTTCTTTTAGTTTCTATGCCCTCCATGAAAGTTCCAATGAACAGCCTTTACATTCATCATTGCTAAGTGGAGTTCCACTTGTTTGTCTACCTCCTTCTGTCATAGCTGCTCGCTGTAGATGTCTTCTTGTTGATTTATAATGTGGCCTAATAACCAGGCTACTGGGGTGGCAAATGAATTTTAAATAAACCTGTATTATTAGAAGAAAACTTCATGTTATGTTAACATCTGATTACAATTGGTTTGTAAAGCAAAGAATTTGCAGAACAATTGCATGCTTTCTAAAAAGCCTAAACTAGAGTCGTCAAGAGATATGTAGCTGTAGTGTAGAATGAATTCACTAGCTGTGCTGGCAACCCATTGTTTGTCACTGGTAACTATATGGGAACATTTCAATTTGGCTGAATGCCAATTCCTTCAGCACTTTGGAATGCTTGATTGCTGTGGTCATCGGAGGTGAAGCCAGAAATTTGCTTCCCAGGGATTTTGTGTGTGTGTGTGTGTGTGTTGGGGGTGTTTTTTTTTTTTTTTTGGGGGTGGGGCGGGGGGGTGGGGGGTGGGTGGTGGTGTTCTCTACCATTTCCCTTCCATTTAACAATTTAATTCCAGAGGAGCAGGCACTTTTGTTTGCTTTCCTTTTATCCTATCGTTATTCTCAATCTCGGGAGACTGGAGAGTATCTTGTTTATTTTACTTTGATTTCAACAATTTTATTTCCTGCTAATTTATAAGTTCATTCTATTATCGAATTTTTGCAATTTTTATCATCATTAGCAATTATGGAAAAGTTTATTGTTGTTATTATTAGCCCCGTAAATACCCACTAATAAAGAGAGACAAAAAGTTACAAGTCGCATAGGAATTTTCTTTTAACACGGTGACTGCAATGAAGAAAGATCCTGTGGCATAACTGAAAGATCATTGTGTGATTTTAACAGCGGCATGAAGCCTACAATGTTATTGTATTTGCTTTCCTCTATAAGGATGTTCCTTAATACACTTAATTTATTTGGCAGCTTAGATTGCATGATCAGATCAAGCATGTTATGCATGATCAGCAGTTGTCATGACACTTTGAAGGACTAGTAACTTTGATTCTTATGTGAAATATGTGTTTGTTCCATTGGAAATGTTGGAGGGGATGGTTCAAAGTTGCGGTCTCGGCCGCTAACTCGGCAGGCACCGAGATGGATTGGTCTCGGCGTCTCGGATCGGACTCGGGCGATACACGCAAAACGCTAAATAGATAACTCAAAAAATTCTGAAAAAAATCACGACAAATCTTAAAAAAATGTAGACATCAATATTCATATATCACATATCCAAAATCTATCACCTAACACACTAAACGGGAAGTGAAAGTATAAATACACACATCGTCGGTAGAAATATATCAAAATAAATACATAATATAGTAAATTGCACATAATACATTCATAAATACCCGCTAATATAGTCATTTCTATTTTGAATTGTGATGAGGCACAAAATCATCATTATCATAATCTCTGCGATTAGTATAGAAACCAGGTGTAGAGTTTTTATAAGGATAATAATATGTTTGTGAGATCCAGTAGGCTGAGATGATTAGATAGAGGATCCAATATCAGAGCAATATGACGGTGGAGGTTGTGCAATATCAGCGCCATATTATAATATCTAAAACCTCGATATTCAGCGCTGCTAGTAGAATATTCACCAGTGCTAAAATAATCAGTGCTAGAATGTTGGCCTGATGTCAAAACTAACCCCTGTAAATTACCTTCAAGACTATGATAATCATGTGAGTAACTCGAATAATCATTGCTAGAATTCAAATCAACTAATCAATCTAAATGCTTACGCTGTTGCAAAATTCCTGGTCGGCCTCTATGATCTATATCTTGTGTGACATAATACTCTGAACCTCATGTCATAGCACCACCTCGTTGGCTTCCAGCAACACTACGAGTCTCTTCTTCATCATGACCGCCATTATCATCACCGTCATCACCGCCGTCGTCATCACCGCCTGTCATCATCACCGCCATCACGGTCGTCGTCGTCATCGCCACTTTCGCCACTACGATGAATACCTTCATCAAATCAACCTAAGCCATCTAGTGGTAACATCGGTTGTTCTCCCTCCCGAATCCACTCATCTAATATGTCACCGTCATTGAAAATATTGTTCAGATCAATTGAGTTGTAATAATCATCTTTGTCGCTTTGGCATGTCAAGTTTCTTACTCACAATCGCATATTGTAATGCACAAACACTAGTTTATGCAACTTTTTTAATGCTAACTGATTGCGCAGTTTTGTATGAATCAGCGATCACATGCTTCAATTTGTTTCACAACCCGATTAAGAATATGTTTGGCTTAAAATTTTGATGGCAATTTTCTGTAGATTGGGATCTTCTTTGCCATAGTTAATCCACCAATCAGCTGGAAGAGATTGTTGTACTGCTTTTCTAGTCAGTGAGCTTCCAACTCCAACTCTGTCCACAAATAATTTTATCTGCGAGAATCCACATCATAAGTGTTAATATTTGTATAACATTATGTTACTGGAATAAATAAATTATTAGATAGCTTATCTCATTAATGACTCTTGCTTGTTTATTCAAATCTGGCCTCAATCTTTTAATGACCTCTCTTTCACTTCTGGATGTATTGAAGTTTTTTGAATATTGGAGTGCAGGATTTAAAAAATATGCTGCAATAATATAAATACATGATTGTTATAATATGACAATTTTAATTTCTAGTCAACAAATATGAATTATAAGTAGGCAAATGAATTACCAGTAACATGCAAGTGTCTATGCAATTGTCCCTCTTATCTTTTTATCAAAGATATAGTCCAATACTTCTTTCAATTCTTATTTGATGCTTTTATAGCTAATTTTGCTTTATTCATAGCCTAATAGTTTATAGATAATGTAGGTTTCTTGTCCTGGTCCACTATCTTCAAGACTCTAATAAGAGGATCCATAATGTTTTGCACTTCTCTTGCCTTCTTCCAAAACTGATCAGTCAAAATGAGATTAGAAATCTTATCTCTCACACTTTTTCTACTCCTTTCTTGTTGAATTCACGTCATTCGGTTGTTATACATATTCTTTTCAAATCTTGTTTATAGCGAAATTGAAATAAACTTGGTGACAAACTGTGTTATACATGGTCTCAATAAATCTCTTTATCTGGTAAATTGCTTCATTAAATTCACCATTTTGAGGCTATTATAAATGAATGATGTATAGCATCATCTAATATCTCCTTCACGCTAATATCTTCAAACATCAAATCAATGCAATGTGCTGCACAAGGAGACCCAAACAAATGCGTTTTCTTCTCCATCAACAAGTGACCAGCTGCTTTGAAACTTTCCTCATTGTCTGTTACAACCTGAACGATTTTTTCACTAACTTCATCAATAACTTTTTTCATTAGAGAATATATAATCAACAGGCTTCGAGATATTAGTAGTATCAATATAAGTATGGTAGATCATGCTTCTATCACAATAAATCATGAAATTAATAATAGGATTTCTATTCCGGGAACTCCAGTTATCACACATGATCGTGCAATCATATTGCGGTCATTTTGCTTTTATTAAAGCAATATATACTTCAATTTCTTTCATTTTCTCTTCCAATTAAAGATTGCCAATTTAGTACCCCGTAGGGCCTTTTTTACACTTGGGCATGCCTCCACAATAGTATTAATAATGGCTTGGTAATAAAGACCACTATTAGCCACATTGAATGGTATTGCATTATAGTGGAAGAATTTCGTCATGATTTTTCCAACTTTTTGAACATTCTCAATTAAGAACATGCTTTTGATTGATTTTTGTTTCCTTGGGAACATGTAAGGATCAATATCACGAAGCTGGAATTTCAGCTTCTCTAGTGGTAAAACTCTGACACAATTCACGCTTGATCCCTGATCCTGAAGGCTGCAAACTACTGCCACCAACATCTCTTGTATGATCTTCTGCTGATCTCCAAGCCATTTCACGACTTTTATTCATAACTTGCTTTAATTATCTTCTTTCAACTTCTTCCAAACCACCAACTTTTTCAATTTCATTTTCAGAATCTTTATCGGCAACATCATAAAATTCTTCTTCACTTAAAGATTTCATAAGCTGCTCTTTCTTGAATTTTTGGCTGCTCTTTTTTTGTTACTTTCGGAAAGATGTTTCAATATTGAGACACTTCTTTTGTACCGCAAGCATTCTTCTACCTGACTGGATAATATGTATTATATGTTACTTCAATCTAGTGATACCATCATATACTTGTTTCTTACAATAATTACACTTCACAAGTTTTCTACTTCCACCAACAAGAGTATCATGTTCCCATCCAATATCGTGCTGCTTTGGAGCCATACTGATATTTAAAAATTATATGTTAATTTAAATTAAATTAAAAGATTTAATTTTAAAAGATTAAATTTACGTTAAATTAAATCTATAGTAAATTAAAACATTTCTAATGAATTAACATTAGATTGAATTAGTTACATTAAATTAACTAGATTAAATTTAGACTAATATTAATAGCTAGGTTAAATTAACTAAATTAAATTAACAGAGAGAGACTAGGAGATGGAGAGGGGGAGAGAGAAAGAGCCAGAGAGAGACTGGGAGATGGAGAGGGAGAGAAACAGAGAGCGGGTGAGGGGGAGAGAGGGAGAGAGAAAGAGACAGAGAGAGACTGGGAGATGTAGAGGGAGAGAGACTGGGAGTGGGGGAGAGAGAAACATAGGGAGGGAGAGGGAAAGAGACATAGAGAGACTGGGAGATGGAGGGGGGAGAGTCGGTGAGAGAGGGAAGGGGGGAGAGAAACGATCATCACCTGGGGAGGAGCGGGCGGCGTCGATCGGGCGATGGCGGAGGTCCAAATATGGATCGGGGCGAGCGAGCGAGGTAAGTTTGCCTTTTTTCTTTTCCTTTTTTTTCCTTTATACCCGATCATCACGGGCGAACAGATCCATCTCATCGAATCGGCCGAGTATCGGAATCGACTCGGCCGATTCGGCCATGACTTAGTCGAGTCGACTCCGATTCCTTGCCGAGTCAGGCTCCTCTTAGTTGAGCCGAGTCTTCGAACCGTGTTATAGGAGCACTAGAACTCTCACCTCTTTTTTCTCTTTCCTTCTCCAATCTTTGATGCTAATTTAGAACTGCAAAAGTTATGTAGTATTTTTATTTCTATTCTCAATTCATCTGAACCTTTCATGATACTAATAGATTGAAAACTTAGGTTGAAGGATATGACTGCTGAAAATTATAATTTAAATTATAATTTGTCTATAATGTTCTTGAGATGAGATTATGATAATCTTGCTATATGAGTATCTAGGTAAATAATCAGATTTGGGTGTTTTCGTTGATTTATTTTAGCGGATATATTCAATAAAACAATTCTGGTATTTCCTTTCGTCATAACAATTAAGATTTATTTCTTACTGAATTGGGTTGGTATTATGGTTGTAGGTTGGATTTTTTTTTCTTCTTATTATACCACAGTGTTGAAATGTCTTTGTAATAGACAATAAGTCTAGTCATCAAATCCCACTTGCAGAAATTTGTTAAATATCAGAATATTTTTCATCTTGAAAGAAAGAAGAGGAGTGTTGAAGAAGATAGGAGACACAAGGAAATTGAAGAAACAATGAGAGCTCCTCAGATCTACCTTGATTCTCTGATCAATTTTGTGCTTCGTCCACTTGGGAATAATTTTTTTTCTTTTCTTTTCCTTTTTATCCCTTCTCTTAAAGTGCGATGTGTTACTTTGCTGCCTTTTCTGAAGAAAGAAGCTTGATACTATTCTAAAATATTTAAATTTGTTAAAGAAATTATGTGGTTAGTGGTACACCTTTTTTCTTTCAACGTAGTACAAGCTTGCAAAATAATCATACCGTTCAATATGTAAAATGACATGTCTGTTTAGTATTGGAGAGCATGGCATGGCAATGGAAGTTTTGATAAGTTGCGTTTCCCCACATGATGTAATCAACATCATCAATGATAGTTGATCAACATCATTGTCTATTGCTAACCTATATTTGGCGGGCTTTTCGATCTTGAAGCATTTTAGTACTCCGCTTTTTTATTTTCTTGAAAGTTATCCTAGACTTGATATCTAGATGCCTAAGTCTTCAAAATGAGCTATGGGTCCCATTGATAGAAGGATCAGATCCATCAAATGGTAGATACAAGGGGGTTTATATGAGAATAGGTTGGGATTTTGCTATTGCGTGTTAGTTTCCGCATTGATGGTTATAGTAAATATAATTTGTAATGGTGATAGATCACTTGTTCTTAATGACCTGAGGGGGCATGCTAATTCAAAGTGGGTCATAGTTAACTAGACATTTCAAAAATACAAGATATTCTTAGCAAATTTTATGTAAATTAAGATACTAAGTTGGGATTACCTAAAGTGAAGATGCAAGAGGACCTAAAACAATTTTGTTATGTAGACATGTGGGCCCTTGTTTTAACTGCATAGTGGATCAATATTTCTATTGATCAAGGAGCAATGGTGTCAAATGATTGCCTTAACGTTGCTTTTGGTGCACAAATGCAACATTCCTGTTTAGTATCTCTTTATCAAGAAAGTGATGGGATGCATCAAATTCTCAGGAATTTCAATTTACCGTGTTTGGTATAAATTGAACATTCCCTGAGAATGCTTGCCTCCCTAGTCAAATAGATTCCTGCAAAGTGACATTCCTGAGCATAAGTTTAAAACCCTCTAGGTTCTTGTGGTGTGAGGAGCTGATGATGGGTTGCTAGTATGGTGGTTGAGGCAACAGTAGAAGTGGCACAATGATGACGATTGTAACAGCACGGATGGTGGCAATTACAATGCAATGGCAATGGTGGCTGTTGCAAAAAGGATAGTCGGGCGACAATGGTGGTGGTATCTATGGTAACACCAATGACCATAATTGCGATGGAGAATGAGAATGGAGACTATTAGAGTGTGTAAGGTATTCTTATATTTTTCTTATTTATTTCTCATCTATATAAGAAAGGCAACCCCAATCTAAGATTAAGTCGTTTATTATCTAAAATCTAACATGGTATCAAAGCGATCCCTCTTCCATACCACTTGCACCTCCATCATCATCCATCCAATCAATACCGCGGTACTTCTGTTCATCATGAACAGTAACCGCATGTATTGTTAACTGTGAACAGTGATCACGAGTACAGCCCATCTCCAAAACCCTAGCCATATATTTTCTCCAAACTTTAACATGTTTTTATCTTCTTTTTCTTTCTTTTTTTTCCAGATCTGATTGTGATCCAGATCCGCAAAATAAAAAAGCTACGTTCACAGGAACAGTACAGCAGTGGGTTCACGATGAACAGTTTTGCCAATCTGGAATTCTGTTGATTTGATAGCTGAAATTGTTTTTGTCATATGTTGGTGTATTGAAGTCCGATTTTAGTGATTTAAGAGTCGTTTTCTATGTTTTTAGGCTATCAACAGGCATTTATGAGTTTTGGTTGACCTGATTCTACTTGAATTTGACAGCTTTTACTACTGATTTGAGGATCTTGGAAAACCTCTTCTTTTACTTAGTTTGAGAATCACTTAAAACCTTCACTTTTACCGAGTTTGAGGGTCTCTAAAACTTCATTTCTATTGAGTTTGTGAATCTCTAAAATCCTAATCCTATCCGAGATTTCACGCTTAAGTGTTAGATTTGACTTAGATTCGGCTTGATTTGATTGACAACTTCAACATCAGCATCAATGATTCAGCAGTGTGACATAAGATGAGAAATTCAGTAACTGTTTTCAACAATTTCAATATATGTTTGTTTCTTGAATTTGCCTTTTTTGTTTTGAAAAGCTTTGTTTTTGAAATCTTTATATAGTCTTTGTAACAAGCTACACATGATTGTTATCTATGCTTCAACTTGAGGGAGAGTACTAGAGTGTGTAAGTGTATTATTCTATTTTCCTATTTATTCCTCATCTATATAAAGAGAGGCAACGATAATCTAGGGTCAAGTTGTCTATTCTTTAAAAGCTAACAAAGACAATTTTGACCACATTGGCGGGTGCAGGGTAGAGGGTGGTGACAGCGAGGTCAGCATTGGAAGATGCGAGGTAGAGGGTGGTGGCAGCGATGGTGGTGGTGTTAGACGCACAATGGTGGTAGCGATGGTGCTAGTGCTATGAAACAATGATACATTGAATTGTCATCTACCTGGATGTGGTACATATTACATATCTACCATTGATATGCTAGGTACATATGGATGCATCCAAATTTATTTAAAGCAAAAGGCAAGAAGCGACAGTCAGATACACTTCTTAAATGACCTTTAATGGCCTCAGAAGCTCACCAAATCTCGCCATTTCCATAGACATTCACTGTCGTGACATGCACACGCCGGCCTTTTCCTTCGTAGGAATGTGGGGAGAGAGGAAATAAGGGTTAGGATTGAGATCATAATCCTTTATCCCTCCCATCAATGAACATGTCTTATTGGATTGAAACTCTTTAGTCTTTACAGTTGGCTTGACTTAATTTGAAACTAACTAAAGTGGATTGACCTTCTTAGCAGGAGAAAAAGGATTAGGTTTTCAATCTTAAACCCCCTTTCCCCTTTCTCCTCATTCTAGTGAAGGCAAAGAAAGCATGTTGGTGCGAGTAGTGCTAGGGTCAATGATGAGTATGAGTGGCACATTTGTCTGGTGATAGCTCCCTCCAATCTCTCGTCGTTTCTCTCATATTTATGTGGATTATCGAGACATGCATCCAAATACATGTCAATACTAGCTTATTAAATTTGAAACATAATACAAAAACAGTTTTTCAGATATGTACCCCCCCAAATCTTACCTATTAGAATCTCTAACCTCCAATTATAGATATTGTCAATTCACCCCCATGTTGATATGTTTAAGATTCAAAAGAGAATATTCCCTTATCTACTGCTCAAATAGCTAATAATTATTAAAAATGACTATTCTAGCATCCTTGTTCTAATCTACACCCTAACCTATTGTTTCTTCCCCCGACTACTATTGCCAAATCTTGGTGTTGAGCATGCTAATGGTGATGTCAGCATCGGTGGAAGACTGCTAGTTGAGGGCGATGTTTGTGTTGATTGAGAGAGAGAGAGAAGGGGGCGGGGGCGAATATGACGTCGCCCCTTCAGTCTCAAATTTTCTTTTCTTTTTATTTTCGTATTGTAAAAAATATAAAAGAATAAGGGCCACGATATGTATTTTGTTCTTATTCCATCAAAAGTAAGGGTAAATCTCTGAGAGCCAAAAGATTTTAGCGGTGAATTGGCAATGTCAATGATTTGGAGCCTTTAACATTTCTAAATAGGTAAAATTTTGGGGGGGGGGGTATCTATAAAACCCTTTAAATAAATAATTAGATAACATAACAAATCAATAAACGTAAATAATATTTAATCTATATATGAATGTTTATATACATGTATATGTGTATGTTTCAAATATATATTGTATCTGTGTATACATGTATGCGTGGATGTATATATAATATGTGATAATTGCCTTGTCTATGTGTGCTCAATGTGTTAAAAATAGGCCCAGGCGCCCGCTTAGGCGGAGGCAGCCCCAGAGCCGCTATGCTTTGGGCCTAGGCGTCCTCCTTAGGCGCTGCTAGCGCCCAAGCTTGACTAAGCCGGATTAAGCCCGCTTATGCGGCCCGCTTCGTGCCGGTGCCACCTGGCGGACCACTTTCTAAATTTTATTTAAGGTTAAGCAGGTCGAACTCACTTCCAAGTGGGTTCAACCCACTTTGCTTGAAATATTGGTCGATCAGTTATATATGGCCAAATAATACTACAAATAATAAAGTATCAATTGATACTTGATTATATCTTAATAATAAGTTCAACTAAGAAATTGTTTTGAATTATATGAAATTACATCATGAAACTTTTTGTAAATTTTTTTTATGATTTTCTTGATGTTTTTGAATATGTAATACACCAAAATAAAGTTAAAAAAAGAAAAATGCCTAGGCCCTACCTAGTGTTTCCACCTAGGCCCCTAGGTGCTAATCCCCAGCTCGCGCGCCTTGCACCGCCTACCACTTTCTTGAACATTGTGTGTGCCCATATCCTAATTTTTGGAAATTTGCTGTTCATTTTATATCAATGTATCATGTCATACTCCTATCCATCTCTGTGCTTCACAGCGGTGTTGAAGTAGTAGTGGATATGCTGATAGCGTGGAGTGAAGAATGGATGGTGTGGTAGTGGTAGCATAGATGGGAACGGCCCTAGTGGGTGGCAGTAGCAAGGATGGTTGAAAAAGACGAAAGGAAGAAAAGGGTTGGAAAGATGAAGGTTTTTATTTTTTGGGAGATCAATAGTTTATAATACCCTTATCAGTGGGCAATTGAACTTAGCCATATATTTTGGGCATCAACTTATTTTCAAGAACGTTGAGTCGTGCTTATTAAAAAAAAAAAAAAAAAAAGAAAATGCAGGAATCAATGTCGGAGTTACATAGCTTTTAAGATCTTCCACCAATTTTCTTTTTTGTTATTGAATTTCCTTTTACATTTTTCTTGAGTAGCTGAGGTTAGATGATTGTATCTGAATTATTATGTTCTAGGTTGTAAAGCTATTGTTGGAAAACAGAGCACAGTAGCACATGCATGGAAATAAACACTATCAAATCAGATATTTCCTAGAATGTCGAGTTGTGGTTATGCAAAATGCAGAAATCAGTATAGGAGTTGCATGCTTTTTAAGATCTTGCATGAATTTTCTTTTTGTTATTTAATTTACTTTTACCTTTTTTCTTGATTATTTGAGAATACATAATTGTATATGAAATTATGTGCTAGGTTGTAAAGCTCTTGTTGGAAAACACAGCAGATGAGCACATGCATGAAAATAAACCATTTTTAAATCATTGGTGTATGTGTAGTCCCCACTTAACAAATTGTTTAATCCATGTACTTTTCATAGAATTTTGTTCATCATATTTGTTGTATTTTTTTTAGGCTACATTTTCTTGATCAATAATTTCCTTGGCATGAAATCATTTTAAATTTTAAGTATCTTAAACTTTGTTTGGGCTGAAACTTATGATGCTACATAACCTGTGCAGAGTTTTTATGAACAATATGTTATTCTAATAAAAGTCATTATTTTCTTCTAATTCTTTATGAACATAGATTGATGCCCTTCAAAGTTCTTGATAGCAAACATAGTTTACATAGTTAACCATGTATTAAATTTTGTTACAGTGCTGTGGATCACTTCAAGAAGCAGTTTGCTTACCTTGAAGAACATTATGGAAATGGTGCAACAGTCACCCCACCTGAGAGACAACATGCATCACTGCCCAGGTGAGTTACACTCAGATTAAGCCTGAAAACATATAATTGATGCTTATCTGCAATTAATCCAACTTTTCTATGAACAGGCCATGCGTATTCTATTCAGAGAACACAGCTCAGAATCCAACTGAAGTAGCTGAAGATCTTTCCAAATGTTACATCAAGGAAGTTGAGAAGCCACAACAGGAGAGTTGTGTGGTCCCTGTAGCAAGAGTTCCTCTTCAAGTTCCTCAGAGATTCCAAGGTGAGTTCTCCACATTGATATGCCAAGGAGAACCGTTTTTCATATTTCTGACAACAGAAATAAAGTTGTGTTTAATGGGTAATGCTCTATGTTAATTTTATTAATTTCAGTATAGCTTAAGCTGTATTCTATTAAAGATCATAGATGCGGCGGGAAGCTAGCTGTTTGAAAATTAGCTAAAATTTAAAAACTATTGCTGGCAATTATCTTAACTTAATGTATGGGTGTATAAATTGGTTTGTCTTTTAAATTTTGAATGGCTTCCCCTTAAGTGAGTTATAGATTAGCCATTATTAGAATTGAATGTTGGGAACAGCTGTTCGATAACTTATACATCCATGTTATGTGATTAAGTATATTGTATGACTAAAATGCCCTCTGTCATGTTATTGATGATCACTTTAAAGACTTTTTAAGATAAGTGCTTTTATACATTTATTATTCTCTTCTAGATTTTAATTACTCATTCTTATTGCTTATAAGGGTACAATCGGTTAACAAAAATTTAAAAATGGGTTAAATGAAAAGCGTTATCCAACTCTTCTCCTTCTTCAAGTGCATTTTTTCTCTAGCCTTTCATCATCTAACCCTAATCCTTTCTACCTCCATGATTCATCATTATCTTCCCCAATCATTCTTGGAGCCTTCTTATTCATCTCGTAAGCCTTCAAGCTGTCATAATCCCCATAATATTTAACAACAAACACCCCCCCCCCCCTCTCAGTTTTCATATCTAGTTTTCTAGAAAATTGGGCAAAAAGATGAGGGGTATAGAATATGAGAGAGAGGTTTTAATGAGGTGAACGAGAGGAGAAAGAGTTTGGTGGAATTACAAATAGGGGTAGAGTAAGAGGTGAAGAGAAGAGAAACATGTTCCAGATAGGAACTTGATTAGGATTTTGTTAAGGTGGAGGTTTGGCTTTTGTTTAATAATGGTTTAGGACAGTGAAGAAAATCAGGTGAGGAAGATGAAGCCAATTTATAGTTGGGTTTAGTGGTTTTAAACCACTAATTTAACACCCTAATCTATTAAACACTTCACTGTATATAGAGGACAAAAGAGTAATTTCATGCTCATGTTTATGGCATTATCCTCAACGTGACAGAAGGGGTGTATATGATACATTCTTAGAACAGGGGGTTAGTGATAATTTTATTGGAAACCTCAATGAATTTAGTAATATTTTTTTGTCCTGCTATAACCCAATGATATTTGTTTCTAAGTGGATTAACGAGTTTATGGTTATAGATGCCCTCACTGATGCTAACGTATACTTAAAACTTTTAGCTGAATTGTTCTCACTTCTCACCCCATGCTTGCATAGGAGGTAGCAATCTGGTTGGTGTTATACCTTAGAGGGATGAGAGCTTTTATATAGGCTCGCTCCCAGAACCTGGCATTCAACGTTAATGTGGTGGATAAAAATTGGCTTACCATGGATCGAACCCACCATAAGCGATTGGAGGAGCTCTTCGGATGGTACCTGTCTGAGCACATATAGGAAAAGACACCTTTTGGGTTAGGAGCACTGGTGTCGTGTCGGCTTAAGATTCTTAGACGTGAGAATCAATAGGTAGAATGGTAGGAAGGACCGGCAGAGAGAAACTGCCGGTGCAGTGGGTGGTTGTATGATCGCTAGAAGGTTAATGCGGGTGTATTGGTGTGGTGTGCTTTTGTGTTTTTAGGAGTGATGTATGTTCGGAGGGTTAGGGAAGCGTTCCCCTTCTCTTAGGAGAAGAAGGATCTTATATACCTTACAAGGATGTCAGTGTGGGGGGCAGAATCGACTGCCGCTGTAACTGCATGATTTACACGTGCTGAATACGTTGTAACGACCATGATCATTGGCGCTGATTGGTGGGATTGGATGTCGAGAAATTTGCCCCTGTCCATAACTGCCCGCATTGATAGGGCGTTACTTGTTATGAATGTGAGGAAGGTGTTGCATAAGTATCGGCCGTGATCATGGACGATTTGTTGTTGGAACTTCAGGTTTAGAGTTGGGACCTTCGGGACGGGGAAGACTTTGGAGTGAAAAATTTTTCTAAGATGTTTCCTAAGAGTTCTCGTCCTTCTCGCAATGCGAGGGGGACAGCGGCGTCGGTATGGCTGCCTTAGAGTCGTGGGGAGTCGAAAGGAGGTGTTTCAGGTTGAAACATCCTCTTCGAACCTGGCCTCTTGGTCTTCTCTTTACCGAAGTCGGGATCTTTTAATCGTGGCGCGAGCAATAGGATGGATTCTTCCGGTAGGTGTCTCCCTATGACTCCGACTGTGTCCTTTGAGCTTGGAGATGAGGCAGGACTGGCGAGATGGATTGGAGCGTCTGGACCTGGATCCGCTGTATTTCTTTTTCAAAAGTTGTAAACACAGAGATGTAATGAAATTTATTATATTACTGTTGTTAGATGTAATCAAATAAATATAATGGAAAATATTTCGGAATGAAAATGGTTAATGTTTAGATCTTGCCTGGCTTATTTTTACCATTAGCTTTTGAAATTAGTATGATCATGCCTCTTCGGAGTGCTGATATCTACCTCTGGTATGGTTGGTTAGATATGGAGTAGTTGAGGAGTTTACGCTGTTGTTTTCGAGTGGCGGAGATCCCATCAACGATACATGCAAGTTTTTGGCCTCAGAGAGGGAAATCCCAATAGTAGAGTTAGGTTCACAATCGTCTCCGAGTGGGCGTAATCCCATCAACGGAGCGGTGAATTTGGTAGGGTTCTGAGTGGGGGTAATATCCATCATCAGATTGGGTCCGTCGTCTCCAAGTGGGGGTGGAACCCATAAGCGAAGAGGCAAACCCGATTGGGTTCGCAGTCTCCGAGTGGGGGAAATCCCAGCATCGGAGCAACGAACTTGGTTGGGCTACAATGGTTGGGTAAAAATAGTTCTATTTGATCACTGATATAAAACATAGGAATGCAATTAAAAGATAGGGGGGATCGTGGATGTATTGTCCTATTTTATGGGAGATGCGGGATTACTAAATTGCTTTGTATTGGGTGATCATGTGTCGTGCTTGGGCAAGCGACGGAGCGCTCAACTGTCATGACCCGGAGGCAGCTTCGGAGGTAAGGATGTATTATTTGAGAAAGCCCTGGCACATGAGCTCTTTCAGGTACATACAGAAGTTCTTGTAGTGGATGGTTATGTACCCCTTGTTGTTGGCTCCGGGATTCTTGGACGCCTGACTCATGGTTGATCCTTGATGGCGTTGAAGATCTCGTTGATGGGGAGCCTGAGCGGGGTGAAAAGCTCTGTCGGTTTGAAGATCTGAAGCGGACTTGGTATGAAAATTCAGAGCGCATGTCTCTTGTAGGCGGGCTGCTTCCGATTTGATTTTTTGGCTCCGACAGTAGCTTCATACTGCGGCTTGGACTTTTCTCCGTCGCATTTGGCGGAGTGGTTGGCGGAGCTCTTCATTGGCGGGGCTCTTCATTGCTTCCTCTAACTGGATGTAGGGATGGGCTCGGGATAAGACCTCACTCATCCGAGTGATGTCATGTTTTAGCAAATGTTTGTACATGGGGCGAGAATTTGTAGCCTTTTATGAATGCGAGTGCAGAGACGTCCTCACTGCAGTGAACTTTGGCTCGCTGGCTTTGGAAGTAACTAATGTAGGACTTAAGGCAGTCACCCTACCTCATTTTGACAGTGAGAAGGTGGTGGTTATTCTTCTTGACCTTCTGGTAAGAGGCGTACTGAGTGAGGAACACTCGGTTACCTCCTTGAAGTTATGGAGAGAATGGGGCGACAGAGAGTAGAACCACTCTGAGGTCACGCCTTTCAAGCTGGACGAAGAGGTTAGGCACAAAAGCGGATCGTTGCGGGAGTGGATCACTATCTTGTCCTGAAAGTGCCTGATATGTTGAACCAGGTCACTCGTTCCGGAATAGTAGTCGTAAGTTGGAGTTGTGAACTTTTTCGGGAATCACACTCCAGATTCTCCTCGGAGAGGAGCCAATGACTTTGGCAGTGGCTTATTTCGGTCCACTTCGGAGTTGTTGTTTGGCCTCCTCGATCAGTCTTTGGATCAACTCGTCGAAGGCTAGGATATGTCTCTTCGGTTTTTCTCTGAGTCCAGCAGTGATAAGCTTATGTTCGGGAATGAGATGAGTCGGCTTCGTTGTCGGAATAGTCTTCGCGGTGGGGGAACATTGATCTGGGCTGCCTCAAATTTGTGATGGGCCCATCAGTCTGAGCCTTTCTGATTCCAGGCTCACTTTTCGGGTATGTTATGCTTCTGGGCTCTATGGAATGTAGTGATCTGTGCCAGAAGCTGATCGTTAAGCTGCTTCAGCGCTTCTTGCTCATAAATGACTCTCACGGTCGAGGGCCGCTTGCTCCCGATCACGATTTGATTGGGCTTGCGGCTCCTTCATTTGCTCCTTCATGTCGGCGAGCATATGAAGGATTTGGCCTTCAAGTAACAGTGTCGTTCGGATGCTTGCGGTTACCCTGAGGCGAAGAGCCAGTGTCCTTGGTAGTATCCTGTTGACCAACGGCATGCGGGGGACCGTGCTCTCAGTGACGCTGTTGGTTTTGCCTTCTGACAGGATGCCGTTGTGGGTGATGTTTTGCTTTCTCGGGCCGTCAGCACTAGGGAAAAGGGATTTTTGTGGAAGATTTTGGTTTGGATGAGAAGATCTTGAGTGTGGACTCAAATCTCAATGAAAGCACCCGTTTGTGGTGGATAAAAATGGGTTTACCATGGATCAAACTCACCACAAGCGATTGGAGAAGCTTTCCGGATGGTACCTTTTGAGCACACACGAAAAAAGATACCTTTCAAGTGAGGAGCACGGGTGTGGTGCCACCCTAAGACCCTTCAGGCGTGAGAATCAGTAGGTGAAATGGTAAGCAGGACCGGTAGAGGGAAATTGCTGGTGTAGTGGGTGGAGGTAAGCTTAGGGTAACTGCGGGTGTATTAGTGTGATGTGCGTGTGTTTTTAGTAGTGATATGCATGCTCTGAGGGTTGGGGAAGCGATCCCCATCTCCTGGGAGATCTTATATAATTGACATGGATGCCGGTGTGGGGACGGAATTGACGGGCCGCTATAATTGTACGATTTACATGTGCTAAATCTGTTGTAACGGCCGTGATCATTGGCGTTGGTTGGTGAGATTGGATGTCGATGAATCTACCAATGTCCATAACTGCCCGCATTGATAGAGTTGTTACATGTTATGAATGTGGGGGAGGAAGGCATCACGTAAGTATCAGCGGAGATCAAGGACGATCTGTTGTTGGAGCTTCAGGTTCAGAGTAGGGACCTTCGGGACGGGGAAACCCTCGGAGTGGAAAGGAACTCAGAGAGGTAGAGGTAGAGGTTTCAGAATAGTGGAAGGCGGCTCCAGGCCGAGGATGTTTTCGGGACGGAGGGGAGCTTGGCGGATGCTCTGGATTGGGCTCTAGGAGTTGTGAATTTATCAGGGAAGTTCTTGGTAGCTTGGACACGTGTCATCATCTTGATAAGGGTCAAATTTTGACCACTACAGTTAATATGATTCCTAGTACGGTTGGCCTGTACAACTGTATGTAAGGTTTAATTTTTTACCCATTTTGGATTAGTTTTGGCTATAGGCTCTTAAATATAGTACTTAACTGTTTTGGCCATTTCCATTGGTGGACTTTTCACCGTATAAACAGGTCAAATGATTGTGAGTGCGGAAGAATGATAGATGAAAATTGTTCATATTTATATATGTGTTTTTTTTTGTTGTTTTGTTGGGTGAGGGGACACGCATCGTGCTCGAGAGTCAGCTTAAAAGTTGAAAAAGAAGAGAAGTTAATCACTTTTGGATCTTATAAGTTTTGACGCTAACCAATGCACAAAAATCTCATGCATGTATCAATAGGTTCTTTGAAATAACTCTATTTTAAATATCTCATTTCGTGTATAAAATTGTTATAGCTTACGAAATAACTTTGTAGATTGGCTTTTCCACCAATAAGCTTTATATATGTACACCTCTAGAATATGACCTTGCCTGTTAAATTTCATATCTTTGACATTTCGCATTATAGCACCATGAAGCTTCAGTTTCCTGTTTAACCCTTTATCCACAATCAATAGCATAATTTTTTTGGCCTTAATGTGAAGAAGGATTATGCATCATTTTGTCCCAGATTTCATTCTTAAAATTTCTTCTTCAAGCCACGAGTAAATAAAAAGTGGACTTCCCATTATGGCTCTTTACCACTTGGGCCCAATTTGGTAATTTAATTTATGTTCTTTGGAATTCATGAAGCTAAAAGTGTGGAATTAGCCACATTGTGCTATTTGTTTACAAGTAATTAAGACCCTTAATCCGATAAATTTTATTGTGACTCGAGAGGAACAACTGACAACACAAGGGATTTTTATTGTTTGTGGTCGACGTTTTGAAGTCTTAGGCTATGTTGCACGGACATGACAACATTGAAATGGACACGACACGCAGATACGTGCCAAATTCTTTAAAATACACACGGCACATGTGTCCGACACGCGTGTTGGACAACTTTCGAACACGACACGGCTCCATGATAGGAGTGCACGTGCTACATAAGTCTTAGGGATAACTTGGAAAATTTTGTTGGGGAATCATGTAAAATGTTTTAAATTTCTATATGGTTAATAACTTATGAAAATTTCAGTGTGGAGCATTGCCTACACCCATAGGTACATCTGCTCCTTTCTCTTAACTCTCCGCAATGTGTCTGCCCCTGTTCTTACATGTGTGCGAGCATTTTTAAACTTAGGTTTACCCATAAAAAGAAATCATGTGAAGGGTCCCTGTATTTCTTCTGAGGGTATTGCTTGGTAACAAACATACTGCAGTGAATTGCTTTTATTATTGTGTCTGCAGATGGATAATACTTGCTTCTGTTGGATCTCAGGTGCTGCTAGTTTTGCTAGGCGGGCAAAGTTGTGGGGTCAGTGCTTCGTTACAACAACCATGGTGCCAATGTTGCTGCTGCTGCTGCAGACCAGCTATTTGAACAACAGCGTAGATCAACTAGAAATCCTGCTGGCATTCCTTCCCAGTATAATGCTGCATCTTCTGGCTGTTCGTATCCCAGAAGAAACCCAAGCTGTAAGAGTGAGAGAGGAGATGATGAAGGGGCAGAGGGGCCCACGATAATGCCCCAGCCCAAGCCCTATATTGGTGCTGCCAGGAAAGTGGCAGCAGTAGCTCATAGCGGTCAGAGCATTCCATGGTAGGGTTTTGGTGGAAGTGATGCCAAAATTCCTGGGAGGTCTTTGGTTATTATTTATTCATGGGTCTGCTGCCATCTAACCTAACCCTGTTGTCGAACCTCTCATGCATTGCCCGCTGTACAGTTTCACAGCATCAAGAAATACATGGGTGCCAATCTAATTTTATGACTGTAGACGTTGGAGGATTATTAAAGACAATAAAGATGTTCGTTGGTATGATTGTGGCGGTATACAGCTTTATTGACGTACTGGACTATGCTGTAGTAGTTTTTAGTCGTGTGAGGTTTAATGCATCGTGGAGCCGTCAACAAGAAGGGGATAACTGAGGGGAGGGACTCGCCGTGTAACATGGTGTAACTTTTATTATGTTTATTTACGATTATTTTCTCATGTTTGTGCTGCCTGAGCAGCAACTGGTTGTTGTATACTATTGTTGTAGAATGTTGCCATGACTCTTGAACTCTTTGAGATCGTTTTTTCCTTCTTTATGTGTTCATCTGAAAGAGGAAATGAAATGTTGCAGGACTTGTGCAGACTGCGTGTAGTTGGATTATGTGCCAACAACTGAATGAGGGGCTAAAAAGTGGTACTATTTGACATTGCATTTCAAGTATGCAACCCTCACAAATTGTGTCATGTTAAATAAATAAATGCATAAATACTATTTGATGTAACCTTTCTATAAGTTTGGTTTAATTGTTGATTTTCTCCTGTAGTGAAAACAGCTTTCATCATACAAGTGATTCTAGCAAAGTTATTGCATGTTTAGATTTAGAATTGTATCAAATGAATATTACTCTATATTTCTCAATGGAGAGTTAGATGAAGAGATATATATTGAAAAACAAAGTTCTTTTGAAACAACAGAAAAACAACAAAGTATGCAAGCTGAAGTGTCCCGTATATGGTCTAGATAGTGGTATATCAATGTTCACAAGTCAACCATCTCTTAAAGATTTGAAATGATATATGAAGACCATTGTGTATGTTAAACAATCCGAGGATGGTTTGATCATTCTACCCTTACACGTTGAAGACATTTTATTGGCTGAAAAATTCATTATTTTCTATCACTTATAGAATCCAATATAAACATATGAATATATTAAAATCACTTATCAAAGCTTTTTTTTTTACTTTCTTACTATATTAATAGGCTATTATTATAGTGATTACACCTAAAATCATATTTTAATTGGATTATTTTTCTGAAATTACGAATGTATTTTTTGAGTTGTCATTAATAACGGTCTAGATAAGTTCTTGATTGCATTAAGTATAAGGTACTATCATGATTTGTAAATACTTTTAGTTAAAATTAAGGAATATTTTACTACAGCCGCCTACTTTACTTCATAATTAGAAAAAAAACTCAACGTCATAATTTGATTTACTACAGTCTCATCCATGTCAACATAAACTGATTCTTCCTAACTATCACTTTCTTATATATTTTTAATTCCTATTTTACCCTTCCTATTGCCCCTAACGTTGCTCTATCCTCAACCTTGACTACGACGCAGAGTAATTCACGGGTTGATTTATGCGGTCAGGTCGGCGTAGGGGTTAGAAGGGGGCGGGAAGCCCCCCTCCTGGGGTCAGGGGCGGAGCTCCTGGGATTTTTTTTGGGATTGATTTTTTTTTTTTTTACAGATCTCGTTTTATTCATGTTCACGATGAGTTTGTTTGTGTTTAGATTTGGACAGCATTAGGGATCATTCGATGTTAGTGGACGGGTTAATGACCATGATCGTAGTCTGCTAATGATGGCGATGCTGGTATGAAGATTGCGACTCATGATCGCAGTCTTCTATGAGGATTGACTCAGAAATATAGTATTTTGTGAAGTTTGCGATCATGGTCGTAGTTCTCACAAACACTCAAAATATGGGCCATTTTGTGATTACTACGACCATGGTCGCAGTCCTCATAAAGACTCAATATAAGATATTTTTGTGAATACTGCGATCATGGCCGAGTTCTAATAAAGGAGACTTTTATCATAATCACAATCATGTAAAGATTCAGAAACATGACACTTTTATGAGGGCTACCATCATGGTTACCGTCCTAATAAATAGTAAATTTTATGAGGACTGCGATCATGATCCCAATCCTCTGAAATAGGATTGTGATCATTTTGTTAGGAATGCGACTTGTGAGGACTATGATTATAGTGACAGTTCTCAGAAATAAGATATTTTTTTGAAGATTGCGATTATAGTCACAGTCTTCTATACTGTGATCATTTTGTGAGGACTGCGATTAAGTTGCAGTCTTCAAAATAAGGCATTTTCAAAGCGATCCACTTGTTGGCCCAAAGGCCTTCCATCCTAGTTTTGATGATGATTAACTCATGTAGTTATGTTTACTAATAATCTTGTGTAGTTTAAATTTCAGATCATTAACCAACATATTAGTTGGTGATTAGCTTCAACAAGGAGTTTAGAAGCTTTTCATGATGATTCCAGGGTCAAAGCTTCAAGATCACACATTGCCTAGCCCATGGATGAAGTTTTGGAGCAAGTCAACTTGAAGATGAAGATCATCAAGAAGACTTAGGTATCCATAGTTTAGATAGTGTGTTTTAGATCCATTTGTAAAGTTTAGTATAGTTGATATGCTCAAGTGCACAACACACACAATTTTATGTTTTGGATTTGGTTTTCATGAATAATAGATCAAAACAAGTTTAATTTGTTTATATGTATAGTAGATGGTTTCTATTTATACATGCATGCTTAAACTTCTTAAACAAACTTATTTTGACTATTCTATTCATGTTTTGGAAAAATCAAGTTTGATAAAATACAAGTTTTATTTTTGATAAAATTTGCAAGACTCAAAAATGAATTGATATGATTGATATATGTCTTGAAATTTTTATCACTTGTTTGTGTTTCAATATAAAAAGTTAAAACAAGTTTTATGGGATTTTCAGAAAAGATAAAAGATTTTTATAAAATATTTTTCCCAGTTTTTTTGACCCGATTTCTGTTCCAGGCTTCAATCAGTCGACTAAGTCAACTGACCTAGTCGACTTGGCTGAAGTCGGTCGACCGGGTCGGTCGACCGACGTGCACAAATCTGTGCACGTTTGGAGACACTGGGACGGTCGACCGTCCGGGTCGACCGGTCTGAGAGCAGTGCTCTCTGTTTGTTTGGGTCGACCGGGCCGGTCGACCGTGGTTGCCCAACGGTCACATTTCTGACCGTTGGCGGTCGACCGGGCCGGTCGACCGTCAGCCTGTCAGGCTGCCACATCAGCCTAACGGCTAGTTTTTTGATGGAGGTATAAATACCCCATCTCTTGGGCTGTTTTGATAAGACTTTTGACAAGAAAATTTTCAGAGTTTGTTTAATGTTTAAACAAGTTTTCAAAAGAGTTTTTGAGCCAAAAAGATTTCATCTTTCTTGTTTTTGGGTTTTTGGAAAATCAAAGAAAATAGGAAGTTGGGATATTTGTATTGGTTTTCATTCTCTATCTTTTACAAGAATTTTCCTAAGTATTTTCTTTGTTGCTTGTTTCCAAAAACACCTAGTTTTCCACACTTGAGCTATCTTCTATCCTAATCTATTAGGATCTTGTTTTGTGAAAAAAGAAAAAGGAAAGAGGTTTGTGGTTAAAAGAGACCACCTATTGTAAACCCTTGATTTCTTGGTTGCTCCCTCTTTGGTAGAGGTTGAGGTTGTGTAATTGGGTTGATTGGTTTGCTCCCTCTAGTGAGAGGTGGAGTGTTGGTTTGTAAACCCTCTTCGGTAGAGGTGTTGGTTGTTTGTTGTATTGGCTACGGGCCTACCCCTCGGTTGTGAGGTGGTTGTTTGAGAGAGGAGTTCGGTACTCCCTTGTTGTAAAAATCCTTCTCGGTGAAGGTTCCCTCGGTGGGAGTCCTCGGTGGACGGTATAGTGGATTGGAAATCCTACACGGTGGTGTAGGCGGGGATGTAGAGCAAGGGTGCTCGAACCTCGAAACATATCATTGTGTTTGCGTTTGATCCACTTGTCTCTAAACTCTCTCTCTTTACATTTGTGCAAAGCATCATACTTCATTCATATCATATTTGCTTGTGTTGAGCATAATTCATATTGTCATATCATATCTATTTGCTTGTGTTGTGCCTTTCATATTTCACATTGCTATATCTTGTATATGCTTGGTTGTTTGTGTGTGCCTCACTTGTACCTAATCAACAAGAGCTTCATATAGCACCTCAACCCATTCAAGAGGAATCAAGAGGAGTTAGTCCAGAGCCCTTCACGGGGAATTCGGCTACACTTGTTGATTGTATTAAGTGTGTTGCAAAATTTGCATTAGTTTCCGCATTTAGCGCACTTAGTTTTGCATTTAGTTCTAGATTAGCACTTACACCAATTCACCCCCCCTCTAGGTGTTTTTCAATTGGTATCAGAGCTAGTGCTCCTGATACTTAGGCTTAACATCCTAGGAGTGAGATCCTTTGCTTGCTAATCTATTGTTTGCATTTGCTTGTTTGCACACTCATATAGTTTACCATGGCTTTCATGACCCCACCTATGTTTGACCCTTCCAACATTCATGTTTGGAAGATTAGGATGACCGTTTATTTACAAACCCTAGGACATAAGGTTTACCTTGCCATTACCAAGGAATCCTTCCTTAGTGATAGCAATCATATAGGGGCCAATGCACAAGCCCTAGAGGCCATTAGAAGCACATTATCTAAAGATTATCTTTTACGTGTTTCTAACATTGATTCCGCCTTTGCAGTGTGGAATTTGTTGACAACAACCACCACCTCCAAGCTTCAATTGCCAAATCAACCGGAGGAATCTAGTGGAGAATCCGACTCAGAATGCTTGATGGTCCAAGGGAATGACTCCCTTGAGGTACAATCGGAACCCCACTTAGATTGTGATGATAGTGCTAGTTCTTCATGTGATGATAATATTGATCCCCATGCTTTAAATGAAGAACTATCTATTGTATGTGAAAAATTAATAGAAAAATATAACATTTTGAAAAAGAAAAGTCTAGGCATTAATAATGAAAATAAAATTTGATTGCTAGACTTGACATTGTTTTGCAAGAAAAAGAGGAGATTTCTAATGAGAGGGATTCCTTAAAATCTCAACTTGATCTTGCCCTAAAAGAAAATAAAGTTTTAAAATCTAAAAATGATTGTGAAACTCTTGTGAAAAATAATGATGTTTTGTCTTCAAAAATTGATTTTGTTTTAAAGGAAAATGTTGCCTTGAAAAATAAAATTATTTCTATTTCAAAAGAATTAGAAATTTGTTTAAAGAAAAATAAATCTTTGAAAAATGATTTAGATTCTCATGTTTGCCATGCTAGGGTAGTTTCACCTAGATCACCTACTGCATGTGCCACCTTTTCTTTAATTAACAATGATATATCTTTAATTAAGAAGAGTGTTGATTGTTTGGGCTCCACTTTGAGCCAATGTGTTGTGGGCCATACACGTTTGGAAACTTTGTTTCGAAAGAAACAAGTTCCATCCTTTATGCATGCACACCCTCCACGGCATACACATGCTTCTCACGGACACACCCATCACCATATGTATGCTCATGTGTACACATGTACACATTGTGGTCGTAAGGGCCACCTTGCTAAATTTTGCTATGATAGATTACATACTCCTAATTTAGCAAAGAATTTTGTTTGGGTTAGAGAAGATACTAACCCCCATGGACCCAATAAGATATGGGTACCAAAGACCACCCCTCGTGTTTTTGATGTAGGTGTGGGCTCTACGTGAGAGTGATGACACCTTGGAGTGGATGCATTCCGTGCTTAAAAGGAAATCAAATGGATTCATCACTTTCAAGGGAAGTTTGGTGGAGATGACCACCATGTTTTGGAGACAAGGAGAGTTGCTTCTTCGGTTTTGGTAACAATCCTTTACTCTCATTTATTGTTTACATGCTTTTCATTTCATTGTTTATAGCATGTTTTATTGTTTAGTGATTAGTATAAAAATGCCATGCTTATTAGACTTGTGATATACATGTTTAGTTATTTTGAGACACCCATGTTTTATATGGATAAATTCTTTTGTGTTCTCATTTTTTTTTGGTTGATATTGCGTATATCATAGTTCTAATAACTTGTAGATTTTCTTAATAATCATGTTTTTGTTTATCATGTTGATTTTTATCCCGTTTTATGCTTCATGTGTAGATTACATGTTTAGATGTTAGTTTTCATTAAAACTTGGTGTATACTTGTGCATATAATGGGCCACAAATAAATCCATATATGTTTGAGTTGAATGCTTATTTGAACCCATTAGATGTGCTAGTATAATCTAGTTTTGATGATTCATGCATTTTAAACTTGTATTCCTATTTTTGAATTTGTTTTATGATTGTGAGTTTTCACTTCATGTATATGTTTGTATTGCCAAACTTTAAGACATACATGTATATCCTTTGAGTCATTTGCCTTTCATGCAAATCTATATATGAACTCAATTGTGTTTAGGGATATGTATGTATACTTATTGTGTTGACAATTCATACATATACCTTGAAATGAAATTCATTTTGGTGAAGATTTAGTTTGATTTTGTGTTTAATTGTTTAACTTCATGTATATGTCTATCTTGTCCAAATTATTAGATATACATGATTATCCTTTTGAGCCACGTGCTTTAATGCATATATTTTGTGGACTCGTTGTGTTTTGGATATGTATGTATATTTTAATTTGTACTTGACATACATATGCCTTGAAGATTAAATAAGTTTTAATGATTTTCATGTTTTCTTATTTCAAGAAATTTTGAGCTAAATTGTATATTTTCATGATTATGATATTCACACTTTATTAGTACACTCACAATTATTGTTTGCTCATGTTTTGTTTTCATGAGTCATATTTATGCTTCATTGGCTTAGAGTGTTGAATTTCATGTGGATTTCTTATTTCATGAAAAATAATTTGTTTTATTCCTTACTTGAAGGATTTCGTACTAGTTAACAAGTTTTTCCATTTAACTAGTTCGTATTCTTCTTTTGGTAGAGTTTTTCAAACAAAACTTATTTTCAAATTTATTTTTGAAAACCCCTACCCTTAAAGGGAGGTTGGATGGGAGATCATGCACAAGTATGCTTTACTATGAAAATCATTTTAAACTTGATCATGAGATGGGAGGATTAGTTATATGAGATATACACTTGATTATTATTGTTGATTTAATTGGTATCATTGAATTCTTTCAATTGGTATCAATCTTGACATTTCTTGTATACTCATATGTGTTTATGTGTATGTATGCTTCATTCCAAGAATATCAATTTCTATTGGTATCTATTTTTCATACATATATATGTTTTATGTGTGCTTATTATATCCCTATATCCTTAAGCACAAAATCTTGTTTATGCTAGTGCTTGAGCTTCAATTTTGTTTCAATTGATTACTTTTAAATTGGTATCAAGCCCATGCATCATTTTAGTTGGTATTTCATAAAGGGGGAGAAAATTTAATTTTGTCTTTCAATTGGTGATTTTTCAATTGGTATTTGTTTCCCACTCCCTTACTTTATGATTGAAAATTTCATATTGGTATCATATGTTTAATATGAAAATTATTTATAATTGGTATCAAAATTTTGTTTAAACATTCAAAATTTATTATGTTTAATATCAATTGATCTTTCATGTGTTTTGTTTAAAATTGGTATCAATATTTTTCTTATTTGTTTTCCTTTCAATTGGTACCTTAATTGATTGTCACCCCTTATTGACCTTGTTTTTGTTTTAGACAAAAAGGGGGAGAACATTGTTTTATTGTTTTGATTGACATAAAGGGGGAGAAAGAGTTTTTACCCCTCATTTATTGTTTTGATTGTTTACCCCTTTGTTGATGATTGACAAAAAGGGGGAGAATAATTTGTGGTTTATATATGCATACTTTTGTTTTTGCATATATTAAGTTTTATTGGTATCTAGAGCATCTAGTGTTTTGTTAATGTTTTATTAATTTAATTGGTATCTAGAGCATCTAGAATATGTTTTATGCATATTGATGCATACATGTTTATGTACATTCATTGCATATCTTTTATCTATTTGTTTATGCATGAGTTAAGGGGGAGCTTCTTTGCAGCTTAACTTTAATCCATGCATATATAACTCCATGAGTTTTGTCATCATCAAAAAGGGGGAGATTGTTGGCCCAAAGGCCTTCCACCCTAGTTTTGATGATGATTAACTCATGTAGTTATGTTTACTAATAATCTTGTGTAGTTTAAGTTTCAGATCATTAACCAAGATATTAGTTGGTGATTAGCTTCAACAAGGAGTTTAGAAGCTTTTCATGATGATTCCAGGGCCAAAGCTTCAAGATCACACATTGCCTAGCCCATGGATGAA
The DNA here is from genome assembly GCA_038442645.1 of Agave tequilana. Classification (NCBI taxonomy): domain Eukaryota; kingdom Viridiplantae; phylum Streptophyta; class Magnoliopsida; order Asparagales; family Asparagaceae; genus Agave; species Agave tequilana. The sequence continues at coordinate 53,805 of JAVJIF010015774.1, forward strand.
GTTTTGGAGCAAGTCAACTTGAAGATGAAGATCATCAAGAAGACTTAGGTATCCATAGTTTAGATAGTGTGTTTTAGATCCATTTGTAAAGTTTAGTATAGTTGATATGCTCAAGTGCACAACACACAAGTTTTATGTTTTGGATTTGGTTTTCATGAATAATAGATCAAACAAGTTTAATTTGTTTATATGTATAGTAGATGGTTTCTATTTATACATGCATGCTTAAACTTCTTAAACAAACTTATTTTGACTATTCTATTCATGTTTTGGAAAAATCAAGTTTGATAAAAATACAAGTTTTGTTTTTGATAAAATTTGCAAGACTAAAAAATGAATTGATATGATTGATATATGTCTTGAAATTTTTATCACTTGTTTGTGTTTCAATATAAAAAGTTAAAACAAGTTTTATGGGATTTTCAGAAAAGATAAAAGATTTTTATAAAATATTTTTCCCAGTTTTTCTGACCCAGATTTCTGTTCCAGGCTTCAATCAGTCGACTGAGTCAACTGACCTAGTCGACTTGGCTGAAGTCGGTCGACCGGGTCGATCGACCGACGTGCACAAATCTGTGCACGTTTGGAGACACTGGGACGGTCGACCGTCCGGGTCGACCGGTCTGAGAGCAGTACTCTCTGTTTGTTTGGGTCGACCGGGCCGGTCGACCGTGATTGCCCAACGGTCACATTTCTGACCGTCGCGGTCGACCGGGCCAGTCGACCGTCAGCCTGTCAGGCTGCCACATCAGCCTAACGGCTAGTTTTCTGATGGAGGTATAAATACCCCATCTCTTGGGCTGTTTTGATAAGACTTTTGACAAGAAAATTTTCAGAGTTTGTTTAGTGTTTAAACAAGTTTTCAAAAGAGTTTTTGAGCCAAAAAGATTTCATCTTTCTTGTTTTTGGGTTTTTGGAAAATCAAAGAAAATAGGAATTTGGGATATTTGTATTGGTTTTCATTCTCTATCTTTTACAAGAATTTTCCCAAGTATTTTTTGTTGCTTGTTTCCAAAAACATCTAGTTTTCCACACTTGAGCTATCTTCTATCCTAATCTATTAGGATCTTGTTTTGTGGAAAAAGAAAAAGGAAAGAGGTTTGTGGTTGAAAGAGACCACCTATTGTAAACTCTTGATTTCTTGGTTGCTCCCTCTTTGGTAGAGGTTGAGGTTGTGTAATTGGGTTGATTGGTTTGCTCCCTCTAGTGAGAGGTGGAGTGTTGGTTTGTAAACCCTCTTCGGTAGAGGTGTTGGTTGTTTGTTGTATTGGCTACGGGCCTACCCCTCGGTTGTGAGGTGGTTGTTTGAGAGAGGAGTTCGGTACTCCCTTGTTGTAAAAATCCTTCTCGGTGAAGGTTCCCTCGGTGGGAGTCCTCGGTGGACGGTATAGTGGATTGGAAATCTTACACGGTGGTGTAGGCGGGGATGTAGAGCAAGGGTGCTCGAACCTCGAAACATATCATTGTGTTTGCGTTTGATCCACTTGTCTCTAAACTCTCTCTCTTTACATTTGTGCAAAGCATCATACTTCATTCATATCATATTTGCTTGTGTTGAGCATAATTCATATTGTCATATCATATCTATTTGCTTGTGTTGTGCCTTGCATATTTCACATTGCTATATCTTGTATATGCTTGGTTGTTTGTGTGTGCCTCACTTGTACCTAATCAACAAGAGCTTCGTATAGTACCTCAACCCATTCAAGGGGAATCAAGAGGAGTTAGCCCAGAGCCCTTCATGGGGAATTCGGCTACACTTGTTGATTGTATTAAATGTGTTGCTAAATTTGCATTAGTTTCCGCATTTAGCGCACTTAGTTTTGCATTTAGTTCTAGATTAGCACTTACACTTATTCACCCCCCCTCTAGGTGTTTTTCACCACTTTTTTTGAACAATTACTTAGGGGCTTTTTTGTCTTTCGTCACGCTTCAGCGCTTGACCTGTGGGCGCACATCCTCTCTTTAAAAAAGAAGGTAGCTGAAGCAGACAAAATTATGAAGCTGAGTTTTTTTTTTCTAATTATGCTTCGACATAGGGGTTGTAGCAAATGTTCATGAAATTAAATAGTTAGTCTCTTTTAATGTAGATTAATTTATTATAATCAATATTTGAAGAATTACGATCTAGATGGAGTCAAATCAATAAATAAATTATTATTTTTATTAACAAAAGATAATAAGAATCATTATCTTTTATAAATATTAAAGAACTATTTTCTTTATTAGAAACAAGAAGGAATCAAATTGTAATATTTAAAAAAGAGTTTTTATAAAAAGGATTTTGTTATAGAAGATATATTTCTACTAGAATTTTTATAAATCCTCGGTACCCAGAGGCAGACCCTACCAAGTCCAAACCCATCCCATAGTTGTACCATACTCGCATATGGGTGGCCATATACCTGGTGTAAATGTGAGGCCTGTTTCTAAAAGGTAGGGCTTGGATAGCTTTCATGTAGACCCAATCTGGACAAGGACTAGAGTCATTTAGTTATTGGGTAGAGACGGGTAGTGTTTATATTACTTGATCGGGGCCAGTACCCAATCTGGATACTCTAAAATATCGTTACTTAAATAAATAATTAAATAAGTATAATAATATTAGTAATAGTAAATACGCTTTCAATATGTTTGACTCGTTACTAAAATGAGCGACTTATTAAAAGATATAAGATTATCTAACTAGGAACATCAATTAATTACCTAACTCATAAACACTTTAATCTTCGGAATAAAAACCAAAACAAATTTCACTTCATGTTGTCTCAATCACATTTAAAAGTTAAATTGGACGGGTAGTGGCTAATTACGTGATAAGAGGGTTAGTATGCATTGTTGGGATTAGGAATTTGAGTTCTCTTTTGGTTATAGTGAAAAGTTTAGGATTATTTAGATATATGTACCACAAATATTTAGTATTTAGAAATTTACTCTTCAAATCTTTGATATTAGAAATTTACCTCCGAAATCTTCTAGATCTCGATAACTAACTCTTCCGGTTTGATTTTGAATAAAATAAGAGTGTTTTATTTGTTATGCCTTTTTCTTTTCTTCTTCATTGTTCTTATATGACTTAACTGAAATTCTATCAAAATCAAAATTTTTGTCCCTCCTTTTCTTCATTCTTCTTCTTCTTCTTCTCTCTCTCTCTCATACTTTTTAAATAAAAATTCCTCCAAAATTTCTCTAAATCTCACTCTCAAGGTTTTCTAGAATTTTTGTTAAATTTCTTAAGGAGCATATTTGAACATGGTTAAATCATGTGTTTTTTTTATAAAAATGAATGAAATAGAATGTGTTTGGTTTGAGAGAGAAGTGGGTAAGGAGAAGAAATATGTAAGGAAAAGAGATGTGTTTATTGGCCTTTTAAGTTGGGATAATTTAAATAAGGATATTTAATCATTTTAAAAAAAAGCAAGTTAATAAAACCAAATCGGAATATTCTTTTTTTATTCTAAAAGTAGGGTATGTTTTAAGATGTAGAAGATTTGGAGGGAAGATTTCTAAATACTGAAGATTTAGTATATGAAAATTTTGCTACATCCACCTAATTTCGCTTCATGATTGGAAAAAAAAAAAAAACTCAGCTTTATAATTTTGTTCGTTAAAGCCTCATCTGCGTTATCATAAACGGATTCCTCCAAACCACCATTTCTTTAATATTTTTATTTCCTTTTTTTACTCTGCCCCATCACCCCCGACATTGCTATCTCTTCAACCTTTGTCCCAGCGTAGAGTTATTCGCCGGTCAAGCTGCGTGGTAAGGTCGTCGTGGGGGTTAGAAGAAGGGTAGGGAGCCACTTCTCGAAGTCAGGGGTCGACCTTGGAATTTTTTTCAGAATCGATCTTTTGCAAATCTCGTTTGTTCGTACTTGCGATGAGTTTCGTTTATGTTTAGATCTGAAAATCATTAGGGATTGTCCAATGTCAGTGGACGAGGGTCTACTGATGATGTGAGGACTAAGAAATAAGCATTTTGTGAGGATTGTGATCATGGTCGCAGTCCTAGAACTGCGATCATGATCGCATTTCTTACAAAACTCAAAAATAGGATATTTTGTGAGGACTGTGATCATGGTCGCAACCCTCATAGAGACTCAAATATAGGACATTTTTGTGAATACTGTGATCATGGTCGCAGTCCTAATAAAGAGGCATTTGATCCTATGAAGACTTAGAAATGTGACATTTTTGTGAGGACTGCGATCATGATCGTAGTTCTCATAACTAGTACATTTTATGATCACTACAATCATTAGGACTGCGATCATGATAGAAGTATTCAAAAATAGGACTGTGATCATTTGTGAGTGGTCACAGTCCTTAAAAAAAGTATTTTTTGTGAAGACCACTATCATAGTCGCAGTCATTTATACTATGATCATTTTATGAGGATTGCGATCAAGTCACTGTCCTCAGAAATAAGGTATTTTTGAAGCGGTCTGATTTTTTTGAAGCGATTATTTAGAGGCATTTTCGTCTTTCGCCAATGATGAGTGTTTCAGCACTTGACATGTGACATATATCCTTACTTTAAAAAAAGGTAGTTGAAGCGAATAAAATTATGCGAGTGAGTGTTTTATTAATTGCGGTTTGTCTTAGGTAGCTAAAACAAAATCCCCATATATATATATTTATATATATGAGATTTTTGTACCTCAGCCGCCACTGAGAGAGACTCTTAGCTGGCAGTGACATGTCACCGTCTAAGCCGCACATCGGGGCTAAGATCGTATCACTTTGTCAAAAAAGAATGGATTTTTTGCAAAAGAAACTCTAACTTTATATTTTCCCCTTTCTCTCACTCTCCCCCTCTCAAACTCCTGACCTCTTCATGCCCCTCTCGATCTCGACCTCCCTCCCTCTCTCTTATGATATTAGCTTCTCTCTCATGAACTCGGGTGGAGCTCACTATCGTGCTCACAAAATTCTCCCTCACTCCCTTCTCAGATCTCACCCAAGCTCCCTCCCCCTCTCTTTCTTATATCAGCATTCTAGAAGAGAGCACTGAGCCCGACAGCAGGGCGACGATCACGTATCCGTTCATAATGAGATATGCCATCTCATCGCTGGAGCCGACCAATCTCTCTCCTCTCTTTCCTCTCTTGATCCTCGATGATAATTGATGGTAGAAAGCAGTAGAATGACAATAGCAGCAAGCTGCAGCGGGAGCTTTGCTCCGAGCAGAGTAACAACGTATGTGAATTGAGATTCACCATTTGATACGATGATTTTGCATAACAAATTTGGTTGCAAGTCCATTTTAAGTCATTTGAGATCCAAGTTCTTGTATTCTTTGAGATTTGAGCAAGCCATATTGCAAATGAATTTTGCCTCTAAATTATTGTATTCTTTAAAGTTCTACAAATAATGATATGTTTGATTTTTGGTCATGGTTGAGATTTTGTTTTAATGTGAGAGTATTTGGTGTGTAATGGTATCAACTGCTGAATTTACAAGCTTGTATTAATTTTTCTACTCAATTTCCCAATTGATAGAGGACTGCGACCATAGTTGCAGTCCTCATAGTGAGGACTGCTGCGACTATGGTTGTGAAGTTCTGCCAGTAATGAGATGTTTGATTTTAGATTGTGATTGAAATTTTATTTCAATGTGAGAGTATTCGGTGTGCAATGATATCAATTACTGAATTTACAAACTTGTCGTGAATTTTTCTACTCAATTTCTCAGTTAAAATAGGACTGCAACCATGGTTGTGAAGCTCTGCAAGTAATGAGATGTTTGATTTTGGATTGTGGTTGGGATTCTATTTCAATGTGGGAGTATTTGGTGTATAATAGCATTAATTGCTGAATTTACAAACTTATCATGGATTTTCCTGCTCAATTTCTCAGTTAAATAAGATAGCGACCATGGTCGAGAAGTTATGCAAGTAATGAGATGTTTGATTTTGAGTTGTGGTTGAGATTCTGTTTCAATATGAGTATTTGGTGTGCAATGACATCAATTGCTGAATTTACAATCTTGAATCAATTTTTCTCCTCAATTTCTCAGCTAAAAGTGGACTGCGACCATAGTCACAGTCCTCACAGTGAGGTCTATGACCATGGTCGTTAAAAGTGGACTGCAACCATAGTCACAGTCCTCATAGTGAGGACTATGACCATGGTCGTAAAGTTCCGCAAGTAATCTGATGTTTGATTTTGGGTTATGGTTGGGATTCCATTTCAATGTGAGAGTATATGGTGTGTAATGCCATAAATTACAGAATTTATAGGATTGTATCAATTTTTTTACTCATTTCTTAGCTAAAAGGGACTACAACCATGATCATGAACCGCAGATCTAAGGGACTAAATCAACATCACCAGCGAGGTCCATAGGGTGAAGATAGAGAGAGAGAGAGGAAAAGATGAAGAGCTCGAGATTGATGACGATCAGTGAGGAGAGGAGAAATGGAGAGCTCGAGATTGATGACGATCAGTGAGGAGAGGGGAAGATGGAGAGCTTGAGAGAGGGGGCAGGTCTTTCCTGCCATCGGTGTTGAGATAGAGGGGCTCGGAGGGACAGAAAGAAGGGGAAAGTTAGAGGCGTCGTGATCTGAGAGGGAGAGGCTGGTGACGCGATCTGAGAGGGAAAAAATCAGGGGCAGATCTGAGGGGGGAGGAATCAGGGGCAGATCTGGGGGAGAGAGGAGAGATCTGATGTATTAAGTTGGGTTTTTTGGCAAAAGAGGTCTACATCAGCCTAGATGTATTAAGTGGAAGGGTTAAAAAAAGGCTAGATCTCAACTCAGCCCTGATTTGAGACTGAGATCGCGTCACATCACGCGAACTGAGAGAGCCTCTCAGCTGGCGGCTAAGATACATTTCTCTCTCTCTCTCTCTCTATATATATATATATATTTAATAATCAAGCTAAACGGCTATGTATTAAAGCCTCTGAAAAATTACAGCTCTAATTATAATTTTACTCAAAAGTTTAATAATAATTTTACTTTCCAATTATATTAATTTTTCTAAAATTCAATTTTTATTCTTGAATGTAGTGTGTTATTGGTTGTTTTATATCTTTTTGTTTTCTGTAATTTCTTTTGTTAGTCATCTATGACAAATTTAAATATACATGATAATACCACCTCAGTCCATACTTGGACCCGCCTATGACAGTAAGGTATGGGTCTTAATATGTTCATAACAAGTTATATTCTTGGTCCAAAAATGGTACTTATAAGTAGTTCGAGTCCGGGTTTGACCCGACCCAATAACAACCCTGATAACAACCCTTTGCTTCAATTAGGAAAAAGAAAATCTGGAAAAAGGTTTTGTGAAATTGATTGGATCACTCTGATTCGATTAATGATCGGATAGGCATTGACTCGACTTGACTAGCGGTGATTCGACTTGACTAGCGTTGACCAAGTCAAAATAACCTAACTGTGTGTTAATAAAACTGCAACCTTTTCTCGCACGCGCAGTGTACAAAAACAACGCAATTAATGAAACCCCCACCGACTCAGACTTCATAATGAAAGCATATTTCTCTTACTCACAAGCAAGCTTCAATGTCAATTCAAAATTCCCTCCCCTCTCTTTCTCCTCTCTCACAGCTCTCTCACATCACCTCGATATTAGGGTTTAAACTCTACTAATCATATCATCGTATCTTCTTCTTTAATTATCTCGCTCTCTCTGTGTCGATCAAGAAGTAGTAATAGGAGGAAGAATACAAGAATATGGGATCTTTCGCAAAGCACACATTTTTATTTACTAAAATCCTAGTTGCTAATTTCTTACTTATTGCTGTTGTGCCTACGACAATAACCTGATGAGGATCCCATGAATCTCCCAAGCACAAAGAACAATCCCAAACAGCACAAATCAAATACCAGAGAAAGCACACGCGCAAACAAACAATTTTAACGAGGTTCAGCCTCAACGCCTACGTCCTCGGGGCAATCAGAGAGAGATTTAATTTCTTTGGAAGAAGATTACAATGGTTGCAGCACCTCTAAATCTCAAGAGAGCTACTACTCTTCCTTCTCAAGGATACAAACCCTAGAAACCAACAACAGCCCTGAAATACACAGATTTCCGAATCAGCAGAAAATTACCCGCACCCGACTGTCGGTCGACCGGGCGGTCGACCGACCCCTTCCACCGGTCGACTGGTCGGTCGACCGGGTGCCCAACAGAGAGTTGGGTCACTTCAGTCGGTCGACCGGGCGGTCGACCAAGATATTTCCTTGTGCACGTTGTGCACGTCGGTCGACCGCGCCGGTCGACCGATCTCCTGTTTGTGCGGGCGGTCGATCGATCACCTACACCTGCTGCTTTTCTGCTGCTGTGCTGCTGCTTCTTCCTTCGTCCTTTTATCGTCGACCTCCTTGGCGATCACTCGACGACCCTCGACGATCCTTGTCAACTTCCCCATCTGTAAACTCTCTCTTTCCAACAATTCTCCACCTCGGCGAAGATTTTTCCTAAAATCTGAGCCGATCTCCAACGAACCCCAGTCTATCACCTGGTGAAATCGACACACGATCTCGGCGAAATCGACACACGATCTCGGCTTGCGTGCACCAGACGAAATCGACACACGATCTCGGCGAATCGACACACGATCTCGGCTTGGAATCTTTAGCTCAGCTATCCATGAAAAACATCGCACATGCCTTCCCTGCACTTCACCTTAGGAGAATTTTCATACATGCCGATCACCAAACTGTGGCTTCTACTCCACAACTTCACGACCTCACGAAGACTTCCTCACAAGCCAACACTGACTCTCCAACTGAGCAGCTCTATCTAGTCTTCCTGTCTTCCACTGACGGTCCAACCACTCTGCGTAGTGCACACCAAACATCATCGGCTTCAACTGGATGCATACCCCTCCTTATGCAAGCTCAACATCTTCTCACCGGAAGATCACCTGTTCATCGAGATCACAACACCTCACCACTACGTGAAGTCTAACTGGCCACAACGCTTCACCTCTACGTGAAACCTTTCCACCTCTACGTGGAGTTCCATCGGCCACAACTCTTCACCTCTACGTGAAGATCCAAACAGCTTCTCGAGAACCCAAATAGCTTCATAAGAGTTGCAACACCAAATGGCTGCGCCTTTACGGCTGCCTACGTACCTTTGCTCAAAAGGATCAAGCCAACCGTAGTTCATTTAGATGAGCTTCATCAAGCTCAAATACTGGTACCTGTATTTGCAGCAGCGGACCTGTCAGACTGAGTCATATGAACTTCCTCACGACCATCATGGAGAACAACGGCCTTCAACTTCAGCTTGTCGCGATCACAAGCTTGAGATTCATGCTTCTTTCCCCACAAACGTGGTTTCACCTTGGCTCCAATGGCTGCAAACACTCGACATCCTCAGCAATGTCTTCAACCTGTTCAGCATCAACCCTGGCTTCATGATCTCCACTCGATGTCACATCCGGTGAAGTCTCCTCCAATGCCGAACCAACTGGAGATGATGGAGTAGCATCAACCTCCACCCGCTGCGATCCAACCTTGGTCTTCGTCCTCTCCACCTGCTGAGAGACAGTGGACTTCAACGCTGAAGTCTCTCCAAAAGTGACATTCCTGCTCATCACGTTCTTCTTGTCTTCGGGGTCCCACAACCTATAACTGTTTCTCTTAACGCCCAAATAGACAAACCTCTTTGCTCGCGGATTCACCTTGCCATTCTTGGCACCGAAGTAGGCCGGACTTCCAAACTCCCACAGCACACTATGATCTTGAGTAGCTTTCCCAGACCAAATTTCTAATGGAGTTTTACCTCCTATCGCAGTCGATCTATTCATGAGATGGCTAGCATACTCAGTTGCCTCAGCCCAAAATGACCTGTCTAATCCCGCATTAGATAACAACCGCCGAACCTCCTCCAGTAAGGAATGGACTACATCTTTAGCCAACCCATCTGTACCTGTTGTGAAGTGAGTAGCAATACCTGTGTTCTGGCCAAATCGTAGGAATTGGTTCATGTCTTTTCCAACATTACCAATATGAAGCTCCTTTACCTTCCTACCTATCTACCTCTCCATTCTTCCTCTCCACTTCACTAACACATTTAGGGCTTCACCCTTTGTCTCATGGGATATATCCAAACCTGCCAAGATGAACCATCAACAAAGAGACAAAGTACTTGTGACCTCCAAGCGATGCCGTCTTAGCAGGTCCCTATACGCTCATGTGAACACAATCAAGAAGACCTTCATTGCAGTGAGTACTGGTGCTGAATCTCACCTTCTTCTTGTCCAGAACACTGTGTCCACCTTCCAACTTGCAGGTAGCAGCACCTTCCAGCGATTTCATCTTTGCAGGAGCTCGCAAAGACTTTTCTTCTTCCTGTTCGACCTTTCCCTGCCAGACCTCCGGGCCACCATCATCTGAGGAACTCGAAGTATCCACCTGATCTGTAATCGTACTACCCTTCAAGTAGTAGAGATTTTCTCGGCGGACGCCCTTCATCACCACCATTGAGCCCTTGATCATCCTAAGATCGCCATCTCGAACAGATATCACCATGCCCGATGCTTCCAAAGTTCCCACGGAGATTAGATTTCTCTTCAACTGAGGTACATACCTCACTCCCTTCAGCTCCCTTACCATCCCATCAAATATCCTGATTCGGATTGTACCTACACCCTCCACGCTACATGGGTGATCGTCGCCCATAACGACCAAACACCCCTCCAGCTTCTCAAAGCTAGAAAACCAATCCCGATTAGGGCACGCATGGTATGTTATACCTGTATCCAGAATCCACTCATCTTTCCATGAGTTACCAATGATGTGAGAACTGACTGAAAACGAGAAACCTGACGAGTCCGAATCTGATCCATCTTCCTGTGAACTACTCCTCTGAGTATTCGTCACCTTCGATAGATTTGCTTCAGCCTTCGACTCCTTCTTCTTCCCCTTGAACTTCGGACAGTCCACTTTCCAGTGCCCTATCTCCCTACAGAAGGCACACTAATTCCTTTTGAGATCCCTGAAACCCGGCCTGGACTTTGATCTCCTCTCACCTCCTTGCCCTTCCTCGATGAACCCCTGCCTCTTACTTCTAGTGCCTCCGCCGATGAGCTTGACTGAGAAGGATGTCTCTCCTTCTTCCTCGTCTCATAACTTGTCAGTGCAGACGACACTTCATGGTAGTCCAATGTCTGCCTCCCATTGATAAAGGTCAGTGTGAATGTCTCATACTCCTCCTCCGGGAGTGAATTCAGGAAGATGATCGCCTTGTCCTCCTCTTCTACAATGACATCCACATTCACCAAGTCTGTAAGAAGCTTCGTGTATCGGTTGATGTGCTCATTCACTGTGCTCCCCTTCTTCATCTAAAATCTGTACAGCTTACTCTTAAGCTGCAACCTTGACTCAATACTCTTCGTCAAGTATTTCTTCTCAAGGGTTTCCCACAGATGCTTCGCCGATGTCTCATGTGTGCAAGATATTTTATGTCTTGCGACAAGCATGAACGTATCAACCCACACGCCGACCTGTTCATCTTTGCCCACTCTTCATCAGTGGTCTTGCTTCTCTTCTTTTCCAATAGGAGTGTATCCTCGAGGTTCGATGCATTCAGGGCATCCATAACCTCACATCTCCACATCCCGAAATTATTTGTGCCATTAAACTTCACCACGTCAATCCTCGGATGAGGATTCATGGTCTTAACCGAAGCAATTTCTTCTGCCATCTAGATTACTTGATCCTCTATCTATGCGGAAAATCAATCAACTGGAAATAGATCACTACTTCGATAAAAATTGGATTTTTACCTTTTCCCTGAAAACCTAGATTGAGTTTCTCACCGGATCTATTCCACCACAGATTCCACGAGCCCTCCTTGCGTCCTCCTGAGATCGACACATGATCCCACGAACACCAATACCTCTGATCTGAGATCGACACACGATCTCCACGAATCAGATCTTGAGCCCCTCCGAATCTCCAGAAATCTCAAGCGAATCCTGGAAGCTCTGATACCACTTGTTGTGCCTACGACAACAACCTGATGAGGATCCCCTGAATCTCCCAAGCACAAAGAACAATCCCAAACAGCACAAATCAAATACCAGAGAAAGCACACGCGCAAACAAACAATTTTAACGAGGTTCGGCCTCAACGCCTACATCCTCAGGGCAATCAGAGAGAGATTTAGTTGCTTTGGAAGAAGATTACAATGGTTGCAGCACCTCTAGATCTCAAGAGAGCTACTACTCTCCTTCTTAAGGATACAAACCTTAGAAACCAATAAAAACCCTTAAATACACAGATTTCCGAATCAGCAGAAAATTAACAACATCCCTTAAATACACAGATTTACAAATCAGCAGAAAATTACCTGCACCCGACTGTCGGTCTACCGGGCGGTCGACCGACCCCTTCCACCGGTCGACCGGTCGGTCGACCGGGTGCCCAACAGAGAGTTGGGTCACTTCAGTCGGTCGACCGGGCGGTCGACCGAGATATTTCCTTGTGCACGTTGTGCACGTCGGTCGACCGCGCCGGTCGACCGATCTCCTGTTTGTGCGGGCAGTCGACCGGGCCGGTCGACCGATCACCTGCACCTGCTACTTTTCTGCTGCTGTGCTGCTGCTTCTTCCTTCGTCCTTTTGTCGTCGACCTCCTTGGCGATCACTCGATCACCCTCAATGATCCTTGTCAACTTCCCCATCAGTAAACTCTCTCTTTCCAACAGTTGCCTCGTTCTTTTAGCTTGTTTCAATAAGCACACATTTTTTTTTTGAGATAAACAAAGCACATGTTTTTATTTACTGGAACCCTAGCTAATTGCTCGGTTGTCTCTTCCTTTTTGTTTCTTATTAATTTTACTTGCAATTTGATTCTATTCTATTCTATTATTCCTTTGTTTTGCTAACCCTCTTTTTCTGCAGAGAGGGTTTGTTGGGTTCCTGATTATTTTTTCTTTCTTATTGTCTATAAAGTTTCTCTTTATTGTTTTTTTTTTTTTGAGTTTTGCTGCTAATTTTATTCATGGATACGAGCTACATTCCTCTTTCTATATGTGCTGCTAATGCCGAGAGAACCCAGTTGAGATATTATGGGCATCCTTTCTCACATTGAAGAAAGCCACACCCCTTCCTCTCGAGATTATGGTGACAGATTCATCACAAATAGGGCTGTAATGGACTTTGACATAGCCCATTACCTACTCACAGAACAAAGGAGGCAGCAAGGCAAGGAGGATCTTGACCCTCCTCAGTCAAAAGCAAAAAGGGGTGCATACAAAGAGCTTGTTGCAATGGTTCAGATGATGGACAGGACCCGAATCTCTCTTTTAAGAACAAACTGGAAAGCCTGTGGTAGAACAAGACTGGTTCAGTTGCAGCAATGCTTCTTTCTCGATCCAGAGGCAGCAAACCCGTCGGCCGAGGCACATTCTGTAGGGAGAATATGAAAATTGGAGTTTTCAATCTTAATTGGGTAAAGCAGAGATATTGGAGTTCGACACGCATAGAGGTACACAGTGAAAAGAAGAAAAGAGGAGCATATGCAGGTAGCTATCGACAATGGCATTAGGGAGATCGACAACAAACACAAGAGATGTCAACAGAGAGCAGTGGTTTGTCAGCCTGTCGACATCAGATATATAATCCGTCGATAGGTGCGCCACAAAGAGTTGGCCTAGCTAAGCCTGTCGACATGCCTCTTATGGTTGTCGACGGGGGCGTGTTCTGGGCGATTTTCAAGTTGGATTCTAAGTTCATTTCTGATCGAATTCAGAGTTTTGATTTCTTTTTCTTCGTGGGATCTATGTCTATATAATGGAGGGTGTTGTACCCTTATTTGTATCCACAAAAGAGAGTTTGTATTTGAGAGTTCTAGGGTTAATTTGTCTAAGGGATTTTTATGGCCGAGTGTGTAGTTTCTCTTGTTGGTTCTTCAGATCAATTTGTAACCTTGTAACTAAATTATTTGAATAAGATTTTCTCTCTTCTGCCCTGAGGATGGAGACAAGTTACCGAACCTCATTAAAACTTGTATTCTTCTCTTTTTGGTATTTGTTCTGCTATATTGTTCGCGATTTCTCGGCATTTGGAAACACTAATCTTTGTGTAACTGGAGCATGATTGGCTCCTTCGGGCATAACAAGTGGTATCAGAGTTTCCCAGACTCGGCCCGAACGTGTGTCGATTCCAAGAGCATCATGGTCTATTCGGCGGAGATCGTGTGTCGATCTCGGAGTGGTGTTGGACTGTTCATATGATCGTGTGTCGATCTCAGAACACATTGGATTGTTCGTTGGTATCAGATTTAGTGGAGTAGATCGTTCAAAAAACTCGTCTAGGATTTCGCTTTGAGGTAAATGTTCGATTTTTATCTAAGTTTGGACTATTCCCGTTGTTTTTCGCATACTAGGTGGATTTTCTGGAGGATATGACCGGGGTTAATCAATCCACGATGAAGACCATGAACATCCACCAACTGAAGAGCGATATGGTGGATTTTGATGGCATGAACAATTGGAAATATAAGAGAGATATTGAAAAGTCCAAAACTGATAATCGTCAATTGGAAAAGAATCAATGTGCTTACTGTAAAGAAGGACACTAGAAAATTTATTTTTTAAAGCTCAAGAATAAGGAGTCAAAATCTGAGGCAAATCTCGCATAGGTGGTCAATACATAGGCTGGCGGTACTTCACAGGCAGATGGATATGATTCAGACTCATCGGTATTTCTTAGTCACTACTCCTGTTGTTGACTACTCAGGTGTTTCTAACTGGATATTGAATATGGTGCTACCTATCATATTTGTCCCAAACATGAGTAGTTTGCTAGTTTTGAAAAACTAGATGAAGCTTCAATCGGCGACGGCCACACATGCCATATTAAAAGGATAGGTACAGTTTGCATCAAGTTGTCTGATGGGATGGTGAGAGAGTTGAAGGTTGTGAGATATGTTCCTTAGTTGAAGAAGAATTTTATCTCAGTTGGAGTTTTGGAGGCGCATGGTTTAAGAGGGACTCTTGGATAAAAGATGTTCAGTGGCTCAATGGTGTTCTGAAGGGCATTCGATACAACAATTTGTACTACTTAAAAGATAGTGTAGTTGCTAAAAAACTGGCAGCTTCAAAAAATTTAAAAGGCGACACTACCAGGTTATACTAAATGGGGCTCGGACATATTAGTTTGGATTCTTTGAAAGCTTTGGGGAAGTAAGGAGTGAAATCATCTAGAGGGGGGGGGGGGGTGATAGGTGATATGGCTAATCTAGAAACTAAATGCGGAAGCTAAAACTAATTTACAACACACTTAATACAACCAACGAGTGTAACCGAATTCCCGGTGAAGGGCTCTGGACTAACTCCTCTTGATTCCCCTAGATAAGGGTTGAGGTGCTATATGAACCTCTTGTGGTTAAGTATAAGTGAGGCACACACAAACAAGCCAAGCATATAAGGATGATAAGCAATATGAAACAATGCAAGGCAACACAAGCAATGTGAATGATATGAATGATGAAAGATGCTATGCACAAATAAATGAGAGAGAGTTAGATAGACAATGGATCAAACGCAAACACAAGATATGTTTCGAGGTTCAAGCCCCTAGCTCTACGTCCCCGCCTTCACGAGAAGAATTTCTAATCCACTAAGGAGTACCGAACTCCTCTCTCAACCTTACAATGCCACCGAGGCAATACAATCACAATCCACCTCTACCGAAGAGGGATAAGGCCCATAGCCAATAACCAAACTCCACCTCACAATAGAGGAGCAAACACAATCCTCAACCTCTAACAAAGAGGGAGCAAACACCAACCCAAATCAACAACCTCAACCTCTTCCTCTACCAAATATGGAGCAAACCAACAATGAGGGTTTACAACAAGTGGTCTCTTTCAACCACAAACACAATCTTTTCCACAAACAAAAGATCCTAAATAGATTAGGATAAAAGATATAGCTCAAGTGGATATCAATGCGTTTTTGGAAATCAAATAACAAAGAAAAACTACTTGGAAAATCTCTTGTAGATGATAGAAATGAAAATCCAAAACAAT